>PVIA01010014.1:0-55510 GCA_004024845.1 Tonatia bakeri | reverse complement strand
CTTCTACTGTGTTCTTCAGTTCAGAAATTGTATTCTTCATTTCCTCTTGGCCTTTGTTGAGAGTTTCTATTTCCTTTTTCATATTGATATAGTTTGCAGTGAGCTCAGTGTAGCTTCCCTCTAGTTTCTGGAAGCTCTTTGTGAGCTCGTTGAACTTCCTTATAATCATTGTTTTGAACTCAATATCTGATAGTTGAGTCGCCTCTATTTCATTTAGCATTCCTTCTGAGGCTTCCTCCTTTCCCTTCATTTGCGGATTGTTTCTTTGTTTTCTCATTGTTATTGTTCCTGAGACTCTTCTTGTTAACCTCTGTGTCTTAACGTGATCTGTTCTGGTTTCTTGTGTTTATGGTGTGAACTTCTGTGGTAGAATACTGTTCCCCGTGGGTGGGCACAGCTCCTGCGCTTCTGCTGGTTCCAACCCCTGACTGGGGACAGGGTCGGCTCGGCTCTCCCGGACGCCCTCCGCGCCCAGCTGGGTTCCTTCTGGCCTCCTACCATCAGTTCATTCAATATCTGGATAACTTCTGATGCCCTATTTTCATAAATGTTGAGATATCTGTGGTCTCCTAGTCTGTTTCTCCTCAGATCGGCCAAATTCTCCCCTGCGCACCGGAGAGGGGGATCAAGACTCCTCCTCTCAAGCCGCCATCTTCCCTCCCCACTTTGAATATTCCATGCCAATCACTTCTGGCCTGAAATATTTCTGTGGAGAAATCAGTTGACAATCTTATGAGAGGTCCACTGTAGGCAAATAACTGCCTTTCTCTTGCTGCTTTTAAGATTCTTTCTTCATCTTTTACCTTTGCCATTTTAACTATGATGTGTCTTTGCATGGGCCTTTTTGGGTTCACCTTTTGTGGGGACTCTCTTCACTTCCTGGAATTGTGTATATATTTTTCTTTACCATATTATGGAGTGTTCAGGCATTCTTTCTTTTTTTAAAATTTATTTATTTATTTATTTATTTATTATTTCCTTCTTTACTTATGTATTTAATTTGTATTTTTCCATTACCATCTATCCCCCTTATAACCTTTCCCACCTCCATCCACCCTCCTCCCCTCACAATTACCATACTATTGTCCATGACCCTGAGTCCTCTTTCCTTTTTGATCAGTCCCTCCACCACCTAACGCCCATCCCATAGTTGTCATCCTATACTCTATCTATGAGTCTGTCTCTATTTTGCTTGTTAGCTCTGTTTTTCATTAGATTCCACATATGAGTGAAATCATATGGTATTTGTCTTTCCCTGACAGGCTTATTTCACTTAGCATAAAATTCTCCAAGTCCATCCATGGTGTGATAAAGGGTAAAATTTTCTTACTTTTTATAGCCAAGTAGTATTCTATTGTGTAAATGTACCATGGGTGTTTGTATTTGTTTCTATGTATTAGGTAGATCTGCTATGATTCTCAGTCTTGGTATAGTAACTTTATGTAGTAGATGTCCTGTGGGACCCAGTGGCACAGTCTCTTTGATCACCTGATCTGGATGTCCCAGAAATGTCACTTTGATGGGTTTTGTGGGCCCTTGTATTGTAATTGAGCCTTTATTGCTATTTCCCAAGGTCTAGGTGTATAGTAGGCTATACTATCTGGGTTTGTGTAAATGTACTCTATGGTATATGCACAACAGTAAATTCATCTAATGACATATTTTTAGAATGTAACTCAATTTTTTTTTAAGATTTTATTTATTTATTTTTAGAGAGAGGGAAGGGAGAGGGAGAGGGAGAGAGAGAAACATCAATGTGCGGTTGCTGGGGGACATGGCCTGCAACCTAGGCATGTGCCCTGAGTGGGAATCGAACCTGCGATGCCTGGTTCGCAGCCCGCGCTCAATCTACTGAGCTACGCCAGCCAGGGCTAGAATGTAACTCAATTTTTTAAGTGATAACTGACTGTGTTTAGAACCATGCCAGCCTTGGCTGGTATGGCTCAGTGGATTGAGTGCCGGCCTGCAAACCTAAGGGTCACTGGTTCAATTCCCAGTTAGAGCACATGTCTGGGTGGTAGGTCAGGTCCCCAGTAGGGGGCGTGTGAGAGGCAACCACACATTGATATTTCTCTCCATCTCTTTCTCCCTCCCTTCCCCTCTCTCAAAGAATGAATAAATACAATCATTTAAAAAAAAAATGAACCATGACAGAAATCTCACCAGATAGTCTTTTTTTTTTAACTTGCATCATTTTGAAAACATGATCAGAAAGGTTGTTACTTTTCGCCTGTCCCAGACACAGGTATAGCTATTAAGTCTCTATTTTTACTTTGCACTTTAAAAATCAGGGCTGAAGTGGCTGTAGATACCTACCTCTCAAACAACAGAGATGGACTGGACTGATGATTCCATTTATGGAAACATGACTAAAACATTACCTGTTCTTGCCTGACTGGTGTAGCTTAGTGAATTGAGTGCGGGCTGCGAACCAGGCATCGCAGGTTCGATTCCCAGTCAGGGCACATGCCTAAGTTGCAGGCCATGTCTCTCAGCAACCGCACATTGATGTCTCTCTCTCTCTCTCTCTCTCCCTCCCCTCCCTCTCTAAAAATAAATAAATAAATAAATAAATAAATAAATAAATAAATAAACATTACCTATTCTTACTCACCCAAACTACTATTTTTTGCTGCATTTTGTTCTCGATCTTTTAGTATAAAAATTATGTTAAAATCTACTTTTTGCTTCATAAATTTTGCAATGGCCTTTTTTTTTGCCCTTGGTTCCTGTCTTTATTTATTTTTTTAAATATATTTTACTTTATGCTATTACAGTTGTCCCATTTCCCCCCTTCATTCCCCTCCACCCTGCACACCCCCTCCCACCCACATTCCCCCCCTTTAGTTCATGTCCATGTGTCATACTTATAAGTTTTTTGGCTTCTACATTTCCCATACTATTCTTACCCCCCTTTCTATTTTCTACCTACCATCTATGCTACTTATTCTCTGTACCTTTTCCCTCGTCTCCCCCTCCTACTCCCCTGTTAATGACCCTCCACGTGATCTCCATTTCTGTGGTTCTGTTCCTATTCTAATTGTTTGCTTAGTTTGCTTTTGCTTTTGTTTTAGGTGTGGTTGTTAATAATTGTGAGTTTTCTGTCATTTTACCATACATGTTTTTTATCTTCTTTTTCTTGGATAAGTCCCTTTAACATTTCGTGTAATAAGGGCTCGGTGATGATGAACTCCTTTCACTTGACCTTATCTGGGACACACTTTATTTGTCCTTCCATTCTAAATGAAAGCTTTGCTGGATAGAGTCATCTTGGATGTAGGTCCTTGCCTTTCATGACTTGGAATACTTCTTTCCAGCCCCTTCTTGCCCTCGAGGTCTCTTTTGAGAAATCAGCTGACAGTCTTATGAGCACTCCTTTATAGGTAACTGTCTCCTAATCTCTTGCTGCTTCTAGGATTCTCTCCTTCATTTTTACCTTGGCTAATGTAATTATGATGTGCCTTGGTGTGTTCCTCCTTGGGTCCAACTTCTTTGGGACTGTCTGGACTTCCTGGACTTTCTGGAAGTCTATTTCTTTGCCAGACTGGGGAAGTTCTTCTTTATTATTTGTTCAAATAACATTTCCATTTGTTGTTCTTCCTCTTCTGTTTCTGGTACCCCTATAATTCAGATGCTGAAATGTTTAAAGATATCCTGGAGGTTCCTAAGCCTCTCCTTATTTTTTTGAATTCTTGTTTCTTCATTCTTTTCTGATTGGATATTTCTTTCTTCCTCCTGGTTTGCACCATTGATTCGAGCCCCAGTTTCCTTCCCATCACTATTGGTTCCCTGTACATTTTCCTTTATTTCACTTAACATAGCCTTTATTTTTTCATCTAATTTGCAACCAAATTCAGCCAATTCTGTGAGCATCCTGATTACCAGTGCTTTGAACTATGTATCTGATAAGTTGGCTACCTCTTTGTCACTTAGTTGTATTTTTTCTGGAGCTTTGATCTGTTCTTTCATTTGGGTCATTTTTTTTTGTCTTGATGCACCTGTAGTGAGGGGCAGAGCCTTAGGTGTTCACCAGGGTTGGGCAACCCATGTCACTGTGTTGTGATGCTGTATGTGGGGGAGAGGCCCAAGAGGGAACAATGGGACTTGCTCCATTCTCTGCTGGATTTCAATCACTTCCCCTACTTTCCACAAGCAAATTGGGCCCTTCTGGTGCTGATTCCTGGGTGGGTGGGTCTGTGTACATTCTAGGACTCTGTGGGTCTCTCCAATGAACTCTCCTGTGAGGCTGGGAGTTTCTCCTGCTACCACCTCAACCACCACAGGTGTTTTCAGTCAGAAGTTTGGGGCTTTATTTCCTGGTGTTGGGATCCCAGGTTGTGTGGTCAGTTCCACTCCCCAGTTTTGCCTGGTTTATCTGTGCGTGAATGTGGGACCACTTGGCCTGCCAGCGGCCTTGTGTGCCATGCCCCACTCCACCAGCCACAGCCTCACTGGGTCCACCAGCTGCCACCTTGCTGCGAGTCCTCTCCACCCGGCTGCCTGTCTCTGACCTTCCTCCCGGTCTGTATGAATGTTTCTTCTTTAACTCCTTGGTTGTCAGACTTCCATACAGTTCGATGTTCTGTCAGTTCTGGTTGTTTTTTGTTTTTAAGTTGTAGTTGTCCTTATTTTGGTTGTGCGAGGAGGCACAGTGTGTCTACCTATGCCTGTATCTTGGCCGGAAGTCCTCTGTAATGGCCTTTCATAAAAAACAATAAAATTCTGACCTAAGACATAAGAATTAAGTTCTCTAGTTTCATGAAAAGCAAATTTCACCAACAATATATTAACACCTTACTGACTTGATTCAATGATTAATGAATTAGGTAGCATGAAATGTAAAAAAACGGAAGTTCCAAAGAGCTATCCAAAATGAAGGTGTTCTATAGACAGAGATCCAGAGGGGCAGGTATTTTCTACTGGAAAAATCTGATTTCATTGACTAATGCAAGGTAGTTTTCTTTATTTGGTTCATAAGGGAACTTCAGAGCCAGGTTCTGTAATCTGAGTTGAGCAGACATGTTATGATTGGTCAATTCTAAATTACAATTCTGGAAGAGTTAAGCATGCACAAGAAAAGGAAACTTTGTTAATGTTTGACTGGTATGTGTGGTGGGGGGCATGTCACAGCATGAGTGACTGCATCTCAGGACTAACATAATTATTTAACACTTAACAGTGTAAGTGTAAATTTTACATGGCTAATGACCCATGAAACATATTTGCTGTGAATTGTTTTTTTTCTCTGTTTACCTGGGAACAATTATTTACAGACAGTAATATCCCAAATTGTATTGAATTTCCCATATGGGCCAAACTTTAGATATCAGAGCCGGTTTGATAGTTTCCTTGGTAATAGTATTTGTTTGAAATAGATAGCCAAACTGTAGCATCTAGTTATTAAAAAATTCCACCCAATCTGCTTTAAATTAGTTCATGTAGGAGTTCTTTTCATATAGAAAAAAAGTTTTAAATTGTTAATCATTCATTAAACAGATGTTAATTATGCATCTACATGTACACAGAATGCAATTAATCAGAAGGAATTCTGTCCCTCAAGGATTTCAGAGTGCTTTGGACCAGGTAAGATCTGTTTTTGCCTGCATTGACCTTTATAGCTATAATTAACTTTTACAACAATAAATGTATATGTGATGTAGTGATGTTTAATTTTACTAAAATGATACTTTAATCACATGCTATAAATTTGGCGCAATGGAAAAAGTCACTTTAGCGTGTGAATGAACTTAGCTGCTCAGCACTTTGACTGTTTTCAACTTGACATTGGGCAGTTTGTACTTTTCACAAAGTATTGTCTTCCCAAATAAAATGTCTCTCTAGAGAAAGCTATAGTAGTAACTGTAGAGTTTCTATATAGGACTGGTTTAATGAGAAGCAGTGTGCCACAAAGAGGAGATATGGGGCTTCTTTTAAGGCAGCATTGGCAAAGCAAAAGCATACTTGCCTATATTTAGATTGTACAAGTTGGGGCAAAAGTGGGTTTACAGTAGTTTATATTGTAAATAATATAAGAAGTAATAATAATGTAAGAATAAACTCATATACTCATAACTGTAAACATATTTTTGCCCCACCCTATATATTAAATTTTTGAATTGATATTTTAAAATATGTTTTTATTTATATTTAACAAAACATTGAAAAAATACCTATTATCCTTATTATGGAAATAAAGGCAAGCTAAATGAGAACAAATAGAGGATATTTATACAGAACTTGATATAACAAGGGAGTCAATCACCTTACCTTAGGTTTGGCAGAGGAAAACTTTATAGGAAAGAAAATGGGAATGCTTCACGTATGCTATCATTAGAGGTTGTTGGTACATGGCAGCTGGATATGTGCTTACTAGAAGCAGAATATCCTAGGTGATTGGTTCTGGGAACACGTATGGCTCCCTCTGGTTAGTCCTGAACTGAAAGTGGAGGGAAAATTAGGAAAGCTGGTAGTCGTTGACAAAATCCTGATCTCTCGGGGCCACCTGCTACAGAAGTTGGAGACTACAGTGAAGTTTTCTTATATTGCCTAGCCATTGTCTATTTCTACATTCAATATATCATTATCAAACATTATTATCATTCATTTGTTCAACACTTTTTTGAGTGCCTACTATGTGCCAGACAGTGTTTTATGTGTCAGAAGCAAAATTTATTTATTTATTTATTTATTTATTTATTTACTTATTTATTTTTCAAGTACAATTGTCTCTATTTTTCCCTGCCACTCCTCCCAACCCCACCCATCCCTGCCTCCTACCCTCACTCCTACCTCCTTTGTCTTTGTCCATGTGTCCTTTATACATGTTCCTTGATGGCCCTTCTCCTATTTTCACCCATTATTCCTCTCCTTCCTCTCCTCTCTCTCCTCTGATCACTGTCAGTTTGTTCTTTATTTCAATGTCTCCGGTTATATTTTTCTTGCTTGTTTGTTTTGTTGGTTAGGTTCCACTTATAGGTGAGACCATATGGTATTTGTCTTTTGCCACTGGGCTTATTTCACTTAGCAGAATGCTCTCTGGATCCATCCATGCTATCATGAAGGGTAGGAACTCCTTTCTTTCCACTGCATAGTATTCCATTTTTTAAATGTACCACAGTTTTTTGATCCACTCATTTACTGATAGACACTTAGACTGTTTCCAGCACATGGCTATTGTAAATTGTGCTGCTATGAACATTGTGGTGTATAGGTTCTTTTGGATTGGTGTTTCAGGATTCTTAGGGTATAGTCCCAGCAATGGGATTGTCAGGTTAAAAGGCAGTTCCATTTTTAGTTTTCTGAGGACATTCCATACTGTTTCCACAGTGGTTGCACCAGTCTGCGTTTCCACCAACAGTGCACTAGGGTTCCATTTTCTCCACATCCTCTCCAACACTTGTTTGTTGATTTGTTTATGATGGCCATTCTGACTGGTATGAAGTGGTATCTTATTGTAGATTTAATTTGCATGTCTCTGATAGCTAGTGATGCTGAGCATCCTTTCATATGTCTCTGAGCTCTCTGTATGTCCTCCTTGGAGAAATGTCAACAAAATATTGGAAAACCCCATCCAGCAATACATTAAAAATATCATACACCATGATCACATGGGATTCATTCCAGGGACGCAAGGATGGTACAATATTAACATTAATAAATGTAATACATCACATAAGCAAAAGGAAATACAAAATCATGTGATCATATCAATAGATGTGAAAAAAGCATTTGATAAGGTACAGCACCCATTTATGATAAAAAACACTCAGTAAAGTGGGAGTAGAGGAAGCATACCTCAATATAATAGGGCACAAGAGGCCCCAGGAACAAATTTAGTTTCAGCTCTGAGAGAAATGGGAAGCCACTAAAGTTTTGAGTAAAAGTATAAGAAAATACATATTAACAGGTTTACTCTGCCTGTTTTTTACAGTATAGGCTGCAGTTGTACCAAAATTTCAAGTTTAGGAGAACTTCTAGGAAGCTACTGTGATAATCCACATGTGATGATTGATGGCTTGAACTAGGGTGGCAGCAGCAGTTCTATGTCTTTTGATTGGAAAATTTAATTTGTATACATTTAAACTGATTATTGGCCCTGGCTGGTATGGCTCAGTGGAATGACCATGGGACTGTGAACCAAAGGGTTGCAGTTTGATTCCAAGTCAGGGCACATACCTGGGTTGTGGGCCATGTCCCCAGTAGGGTATGTGTGAGGCAACCACACATAGATGTTTTTCTCCCTCTATTTCTCCTTCCCTTCTGTCTAAAAATAAATAAATAAAAATAAAAAATGAAGTAATTATTCCTAGGTAAGGGATTAATATTTCCATTTTAGTGATCAATTCTTAATGTTTTAAAATAATTTTATTAGTCAAGTGTGCATCTTTAGATACTAGAGCCATTTTTGCCCATTTTAAAATTAACTTGATATATCTTATAAATCTGTTTCACTGTATGAGTTTCTAAGAATTTTATTTTGTTTTTTTAAAGATTTTATTTGTTTATTTTTAGAGAGGGAAGGGAGGGAGAATGAGAGAGAGAGAGAGAGAGAGAGAGAGAGAGAGAGAGAGAGAGAAAGAGAAACATCAATGTGTGGTTGCTGGGGGACATGGCCTGCAACCTAGGCATGTGCCCTGACTGGGAATCGAACCTGCGATGCCTGGTTCGCAGCCCACGCTCAATCCACTGAGCTACACCAGCCAGGGCTTATTTTGTTTTTTAAACAATATTTTTCTGGCCAAGATGGAGACATAGAAATGCTTCACTTCCTCACACAACCAAAAGAAGGATAACAACCAATTTAAAAATAATAAACAGCCAGAACTGCCAGAAAATCAAACTGCATGGGAATCTGACAACCAAGGAGTTAAAGAAACATTCATCCAGATTGGTAGGAGAGGTAGAGATGGGCAGCCTGGCAAAGAGGACTCATGGCAAGTAGATGGCAGACCACATGGGTAAGTCGGAGGCTGGCTGGTTGGAAAACTAAAATCTAAAAACCTCTAGCTGTAAAATTCTGTGGATGCTGTGAAGGTGGGAGAAACTCCCAGTCTCAGAGGAGTATTTGTTGGACAGGCCCATGGGATCCTAGAGTGCACACAAACCCACCCACCTGGGAATCGGCACCTGAAGGGGCATAATCCGCTCATGGGAAGCAAGGGAAATGACAGAAAGTGGAGCCAGAGCAGAGTGAGCGAGCAGCATTGTTTCCTCTCTGATCCCTCCTGGACAGACAGCACCACAGCACAGCAAAGAGGGTTGCTCCACTCTGTAGAATACCTAAGCCTCCACCCCTTACAATGTCACAGGTGCACCAAGACAAAGAAATATGGCCCACATGAAAGAGCACATTGAAACTCCAGAAAAAGAGCTAAGTGCTGAAGAGATAGCCAATCTATCTGATGCAGAATTCAAAACACTGATAATCAGGATGCTCACAGAAATGGTTGAGTTTGGTAGCAAAATGAAGGAAGAAATGAAGGCTACACAAAGTGAAATAAAGCAAAATATACAGAGAACCAACAGTGAAGGGAAGGACCCCAGGACTCAAATCAATAGTTTGGAGCAGAAGGAAGACAAAAACATTTCAATGGGACAGAATGAAGAAACAAGAATTCAAAAAAATGAGGAGAGGCTTTGGAACCTCTGGGACAACTTTAAGCTCTCCAACTTAATCATAGGGGTGCCAGAAGGAGAAGAAGAAGACCAAGAAATTGAAAACATTTGAAAAAATAATGAAGGAAAACTTCCCCAGTCTGGTGAAGGAAATGGACTTCTAGGAAGTCCAGGAAGCCTAGAGAGTCCCAAAGAAATTGGGCCCAAGGAGGAACACACCAAAGCACATCATATTTAACTTACCCAATATTAAATGTAAGGAGAGAATCTTAAAAGCAGCAAGAGAAAAGGAGACAAAGTTATCTACAAAGGAGTTCCCTTAAAGCTATTAGCTGATTTCTCAAAAGAAACCTTACAGGCAAGAAGGGGCTAGAAAGTATTCAAAGTCATGGAAGGCAAGGACCTACATCCAAGATTGATCTATCCAGCAAAGCTATTATTTAGAAGGGAAGGGCAGATAAAGTGCATCCCAGGTAAGGTCAAGTGAAAGGAATTCATCATCACCAAGCCCTTATTATATGAAATGTTAATGGGATTTATCTAAGAAATTGAAGATCAGAAACTATGAACAGTAAAATGAAAAGAAACTCACAACTATCAACAACTGAACCAAAATAACAAAAACAAAAATTAAGCAAACTGGAAGAGGAACAGAATCACAAAAATGGACATCACATGGAGCATTGTAAGTAGGGAGGGGGAGGGGATAATGGAGAAAAAGGTACAGGGAATAAGAAGTGTAATTGGTAGGCATAAAATAGACAGGGGGAGGTTAAGAATAGTATAGGAAATAAGAAGTCAAAGAACTTATATGTATGACCCATGGACACGAACTAAGGGGGTAGTGCTGGAGGGTAGGGTGGTGCAAGGTGGAGTGGGGATAAAGGATGGAAAAAATAGGACAGCTGTAATAGCACAATCAATAAAATATATGTTAAAAATAAAAAAAATATTTATTTTAAATATTTAATTTATTTATTTTTAGAGAAAGGGGAAGGGAGGAAGAAAGAGAAGGACAGAAACATCAATGTGAGGTTTCTTCTCACCCGTCCACTTCAGGGGACTTGGCCTGCACCCCCTACATGTGCTCTGACTTGGAATTGAACCAGGGACCCTTTGGTCCACAGTCTGGCACTCAATCCACTGAGCCACACCAGCCAGGGCTAAAAATTTTATTTCTTAAACTTCTCAGGAGTTACTAAAGATTTTACTGTTGCATACTCATGGTCAATATGTTCCCCTGTCCTTTGAGTTTTTTGCGAAATGCCAGTTGGATCCAGAGATTGGTTCAGACTCAGATTTGATCAATTTGGCAATTGAATAGGTAGTATATTGCAAAGGTATAGGAGCCACAAAATGTTTCTTTGTCTCTTTTTGTAATGTTAGCAGTCATTGATACTTAATGCCTGTATATGTTCATTCATAGGGGCTTGACAATTGAAAATATCCTAATAATGTAATTTCATATTCAATATGTGGATACTTTTATCAAGAGATAATTCTTTAAGAAGGAGTTCCTACCCTTTGCAACATCATGGATGCAATTGGAAAGCATTATGTTAGGCGAAATAAGCCAGGCAGTGAAAGATAAATACCATATGACTTCACCTTTAACAGGGACCTAAACAACAAAACAAAGAAACAAGCAAAATATAGTCAAAGACACTGCATTAGAGGACAGGCAGAAAGTGACCAGAGGAGAGAGAAGAGGGAGTTTCAGGGGGAAAGGGGAAGGGTTTACAGGAACAAAGTTAGAAGACACATGGATAAAAACTAGGGGGAGGATGGTAATGGGAGGGAAGTTGGGAGGGGGGTGGGTGGGCTTGATTGGGAGTAAAGGGGAGAAAACTGTACTTGAACAATCATTAAAAAAAAAGAGATAATTCTTTTTTACTATTTGGAAACCCAGTGATACAGCACATAAAGGAAATGCTGGATTCTTTCCCTTTAGTTACCAGTTTTCAAGCTAATGAATTTTCCCTCATCACCCTATAAAACCAATTCTTTTTTTTTAAGTGTCAGTATAACTCAAGGACTTAAACATATTCATGGGGTTCGATGTGTATTATCCCCCCCTTTAGCCAGTGGGAGTATTGTCAAGTTAGCTTTTGGTCGTTTACTTATTATCTATCATCACAAAAATTTCCAAGCTGGTCTTGTGTATTTTTTTTTTTTACCTTAAACCTGTAATCAATAATTTCTCCAAGAAACCCTGATTTCTGATAGTGGGAAATGGTATTTCAAAACTACCACTAGGCTTGCTCAGTGCTTCTGAGTTGGGATTATACTTAGATATTTTAGTCAGCTATGCTAGAAGATTCTTTTTTTTTCTTTTTTTATTGTTCTGTTATAGTTGTCCACATTTCCCCACTTAAGCATATATACATCTGTATCCTTGAATGTGATAGGAGTACCAATATGATCCTTGAGGAGATTTCATTTATATATCCCATTCCCATTCCCATTTATAGAGTTTTAGTTAACTTTCTTTCTATAAAATTTATATTTCCTTTCTTCTACTCTAAAAATTCTGCTCCTTAAGGACATGACAAGATGATGTTTAATTAGAATATGTTGAAATTACTCACTTTTTCAATCTCTAATTCTATACACATTAGTCTAGAAAGACCAATACTTTTACTACCTACAATATGATTATTGAAAACATTAAAATATTTTTATATGTACTCTACTTTCCATGTATTTTTAACATAGTTATAGTATATCTACAAAACATATAGTCATAACATAATCTACTTTCTGCCTCTTAGTACTCATTTAGTCTTAGTTCGGCAGGTAGCCAAATATTTAATGCTTATATCCTATTCTCATATTAAGGCCTCTCTAGTCATTTTAGCTGTGTGAAGCTTGTTCTCTATTATAGTCCTCAGGATTCATGGGCACAATATTACCTGAGTTCTTGTATTTTGATGAAAGCTTATATGCTTTATAGCTGAAACTTACTTTTGATGAACATAAAATTCTCGGTACACATTTATTTCCTTCAGTGTTTAAAAATGTTACTATAGTTTCTTCTGACTTAAAGCATTGCTGTCAAAATGTCTGATGATAATTTAATTTAATTCTTGGGCACTTTCTAGTTGCCAAAAATATATTTTCTTTAAAATCCTATAGTTTTAATAAAATATATCATGGTGTGTGTAGTTCTGTACAATATTCTTATGTACACAGTGTGCTCTCTCAGTATGTAGTTTCCAATATTTTAGGAATGTTTTCTTGAATTAGGCTTTTTAGTTTTATTTTGTTTCCTTACTTTGATTTTCTTCATCAAGAATATCTAGTATCTAATAAGTTTTCCATTTTCCCTTGTCTCTTTAATATTTTTCACTTTCTTTCAAGTTTTAAACCTTATTTAAAATTTTTCTTTTTTCTTTAAAAATTAACTTTTATTTATTTACTCTTGCCTTCCTTCTGAATTTAGTTTCATTTCAGAAACAATTTTTTTTAATTTTTACTTCTAATCTTTGTAAGTTATTTCCTTTTTCTCAGTTTTTATAATTCTCAGTTTTTATTTATTATGTTAGTTTTTAAAATCTTGTTTATTTTGGAATAGCAGGTTATGGTTTTGATCTGTTTTCTGAGCATGTGTTTCTGAAGTGCCATTATTGTCTGTAGGAAAATTAATCTGGCCATTATTAATTTTATAACAAATTTGAATAAGTTTTAATCTTGATGATTTTTCTTACCCACTTTTATTTGAATTTAATTTTTCTAAATTTTTAAATGGTGTTGGATTTAGGAAAGTTCTTGTCAACTTAATAGGTTTTTCTCTCCTGCTGTTTTCTTCTAGTGCTCAAAAATATTACTGTTTGCTGTCTCAGATTTCCCAGCTAGCTCTATTCTCCTTCTTAACCTTTATACAGCTTCTCTATTATGTTGTCCAGTTTTAATTTTTCTCCTATAAGTTTCTGCTCCTTTTAGGGCCTGCTCTAGAAGGGAACTCAATTGGAGCATTTCTGAAAGTTCATGGGAGTCAGACTAACCTGGCTTCGTCAATTCTTATGATGAGCTGCTTACACTTATCTGCTACTGGATAGAAAAAAATACCTTCCATTTCAGCTGCTGTTATCAAACTGACTTACTGTACTTCCCAGTGAATATTTGTTAGCTATATCAGAGTTCTCCATTCTCGGATTCACTGGGCACTGATTTTATTTATTTTAGTTTTTAGAAAGAGGGGAAGGGAGAGAGTGAGCGAGAGAAACATCAATCTGTGGCTGCCTCTTGAGTGCCCCCCACCTGGGACCTGGCCTGCAAACCAGGCATGTGCCCTGACTGGGAGTCAAACCAGTGGCCCTTTGATTTGCAGGCCAGTACTCAACCACTGAGCCACACCAGCCAGGGCTGCCCTAGTTGTTTTCTTCCTGCACTGGTATGCATTCCATAAAGGTCTGTATCAATGAATTTGTATCTCCAGCTTATGTTCTGTTGTAAATGCTGTCTATAAGTTTTTAATTCTGTTATCTACTTTTTCCTTTGCATATGAAGATATGAAGAGACCGAGATATTACATTGCTGCTATTGGTCCTTCTTCCTAGAAGAAAGGTTTAACAAACTCTTGGCAGTAGGGATTTTTGAAATTAAATATTACAATGATTCCCAAGGCATAACATAAATATACATATAGTTAAAATATAAACATAAATAAGATGTAAGAATGCATATAATTATTACAGCAATAATTATAAATACAGTTGTTGAGAAAAATTAGTCTGTTTTCATGTCTCAGCATCCAACTTATCTCTGTATTTGTTTTGGTGAAAAAAAGAGAAGTTCTGATAATTACTGACTTTGTGCATCTTTTCACATGTCTATGGGCCATCTGTATGTCCTCTTTGGAGAAGTGTCTATTCAGGTTCTCTGCCCATTTTTAATTTGATTGTTTGTGTTTTTTTGGTGTTGAGTTTTTATAAGTTTTTTTAAATAAATTTTGGATATTAACCTCTTATCAGATATATCATTGATGAATATGCTCTCCCATTAAGTGGGTAGTCTTTTCATTTTGTTGATGTTTTCCTTTGCTGTGCAAAAACTTTTTAGTTTGATGTAGTCCCATTTGTTTATTTTTTCTGTTGATTCCCTTTGCCAAGGGTGATATATCAGAAAAAAATATTGCTACAAGAAATCTTTGAGTTTTTACTGTGTATACTTTCTGGGATTTTTATGGTTTTGAGTCTAGCATTTGGCTCAATGTCACTGATCATCAGAAAAAATGCAAATTAAAACCACAATGAGATATCACTTCACACCTATCAAAATGGCCATCATTAGTAAACCAACTAGCAAAAAGTACTGGCAATGTTGTACAGAAAAAGACCCCTTGTGCACTGTTGGGGAGAATGCAGATTGGTGCAGCCACTGTGGAAAACAGTATGGAGATATCTCAAAAAATTAAAAATGGAATTGCCTTTTGACCCAGTGGCTCCACTTCTGGGAATATATCTGATGAAACCCAAAACACTAATTTGAAAATATATATGCACCCCTATGTTCACTGCAGTGTTATCTACAATAGCTATGATTTGCAGCCCATCAGTAGATGAGTGGGTAAAAAATGCTGTGGTATATTTAAACAGTGGAATACTCTTCAGCCATAAAAGCAAAGGAAATCTTACCCTTTGAGACAGCATGGATGCAACTAGAGAGCATTATGCTAAGTGAAATAAGCCAGTCAGGGAAAGACAAATACCATATGATTTCACTCATATGTGGAATCTAATGAACTAACAAGCAAAATAGAGATAGTCCCATAGTCAGAGAGCATGCTGACAACTGTCACTGGGAGGAAGTCTGGGGAGCTAGGTTGGGGGCAGTGGTGAGATATAGAAAAAAAAGGAGAAAAACTCATGGATATCGACAACAGTGTGAGGATTATTGGGGAGAGGCAGAGTGGAGGAGGTGATGGATGGAGACTTCACTGGGGATGGTGAACACACAATGCAGTGTATAGATGATGTGTTATAGAATTATACAACTGAAACCTGTATAGTTTTGTTAACCAGTGTCACCCCAATCAATTCAATATAACAGAAAAAAACTGGAAGATTCTGATTCACTCATCTAAGTAAATAAAATGGTAACAGATTTTTAAAAAAAAAATCAACTTGACTTGTAATCTTATATCAGTTTGAACTGATTTGAATTCTTTTCATAAGTATATAAATTATATAAGAAAGAAATAACTTTCAATAAATACTAAAATCAATGCAATATCATACATATTTCCTATTTAACTACAGAAATTACTATTGAATCAAACATGTGCTGAGCAGATACTTCTGTGCCTTGCTGGACATTTAATTGAGTATGGCTTGGATACACTATAGTCACAGATTGGCTTATACAATTTACTTTTATAATGTGAATCAGGCAATTTAAAAAAGCAGTTCAGCATTCTAAACTTCTTAATCAATAGCATGTTTACAAAAATTTTAAGTATGTTCTAGAAATGTCAGGAACTGTTTTATTCTCAGGTCTGCAGAAAATATAGTAATTCGACAGACCAAGTAAATGAGACAGGGGTCTCAAAAGGAAGTTAAAATTTTGTGTATTACTTAGTAATTGGTAAATTCATTAAGATGAATAAAGACAAATAAAATCTAGGTCAAACTTTTCTGGAACCTCTAGTCATTGTCAATTACAGTTTGAAGTTATTGAATTAGATATGTATTCATGAAAACTTTTATTTTATGTCTCTAAGTTGGAATATATAACCCAATAAATTATTTTACCTTAAATATTAACCTTCACCCAATTATATAGGATACCATTTATCTGTAGTAGAAAATAAAAATAACAAGAGTCTCTTAAACAAAGCTTGAACCTTATTATTTAATTTATGTCTTCCCATTTCCTAAACCAGAGTGTTTTGATCTGTCTGTCAAGACATTGAAGTGCTGAACCATAGTCTTCTATGGTTCTTCTTTTTTCTTTCTTCTTTTTTTTTCTGAATTATTTTGTTTGCTTTGTGTGTGTATGTGTGTAACAGTACAACTAGAAAGTAGCCAGTCTGGAGTTTTATGGATGTAGAATGTGCACTAAATCATCATCCTCAAATTAAATATGTTTTACTCATTGGCTATGTCCTTCATTTATGTGAATAGTAAAGAAAGAACAAGTTAAACAAGTTATTTTACTAACGTTAGCATTTCATTTTGAATCTAGACACTCAAATAAGATTTTCAAAGTACAGCTAAAATAGAATCTCAACAATGTCTATTGAATAACTATTGTAGAAAGGAGATAGGTACTAATTACCTAACAATTATAGAAAAAAAAACAAATTAAGACAATAACAGAGGAAAACAATTAGCCTTAAACCAAAATTAGAAAATTTCAAATCCATTCATACTTGTCAAAGTGTTTCATAGGCTTTGAAACTTTGGAAAATCAGTCATATCGTATAGCAATAGATTGATAAATTGATTCATCCTTGTAGACAATGATTAAAAAGAAATGTGTAGCAATGGTGATAACACAATAGTGTGGTATCTATTGTCATTGAAATGGGTGTGCTTTGTACTCTGTACTCCTTAGCAGCTCATTCTTTCATCTTTTAACACTATGACCACAGCACTGGAAATTGCTATGAGTTTGGAGTTTGAAATGGAAACTAATTTATTGGAGGTAAGATTTCCAGTCTTATCAATTAGCCTTTTTCCCCCTCTGAGACCTGTTACTGTGCTTAATAAGAAGTGAGATAAGTCAGAGAAAGACAAATGCTATAGTATCTCACGTACATGCAGAATCTAAAGAGTCAAACTCATAAACACAGAGTAGAATGATGATTACCAGGGGCTGGTGGTGGTGGGGGCAGGAATAGGAGAAATATTTAAGGACATAAACTTGCAACTAGTAGATAAATAAGTCCTGGAGGCCTAATGCACAGTATAATGATTACAAACAACAATACTGCATTAAGAACATCAAACTTGCCAAGAAACTAGATCTTAATTATTCTCAGCAAAAAAAGTGAATGGTAATTGCAATAGAGGTGTTGGCTTATGCTACAATAGTAATACTATTACCATATATAAATGTATCAAATCAACATAAGTTAAGCTTATACAACATTGTATGTCAAATCATTTTAATTAAAAAGTGGACAGGCATAGGTACATACTTAGCAAACTTCAAAGAAATAAAAGGTATATGGATGGAGTTTCTGACAATAAAACTGTAATCAATGAGATATTCTGAGGAAATCATCCAATATTGAAATTGTCTCTCCACAGTCACACATACCCATTAATCATCAGAACTAACACTTTGTTTCTTTTATATTAATTGAGTTGCCAACTTCTCTTTATGTAGTCAAGAACTTGGCCAGCTTGACCTGACCTTCTTGAATCAGATTTTACAATGTCACTTGGCTTCTTTATGTACATAGATAATGTCTTTAGTGGTATGACATACACACACATGCACACACACACACACATATATATATACATATGTATATACACTGTCCACTGAAAGAACAGAAAGCAACACAAAAATTCAGTTTTCCTAGGATATTCCAGTTCTACTCCTACTGTAGGGTATTCCAGTTCTACTCCTACTACCAATTATGTTACAACTATTTAGTAGTTGACATAATTTTAACAATTGATTTTAAATGAGCTACATCTTTTTCTAGGCCACATGTTGAGGCAATATAGTTTGGTGGTTTTAGAACATGGGATCTAAAATCAGTCTGCCTTATTCATAGTCTTACTATGCCACTTACAGTCCATGTGATCTTGGGCGAGATGAATAACTTTTATGTGTCTCACATTCTTATTTGTGATAGAGAATGTTTATAAAATTATTGTGAGAATTAAACACACAGCTTGACATATATATACCAAACACTGTATATGTAGGTATTAAATATTAATAGTGTTTTGCACATATTTTGAATAGATCACTTGTTACAATAATTGCTTCATTTTTAAAGAGTGAGGCCTATGTGTCAAAAATATCTTTGACATGGATTTTTTTTTCTTAAACCAAGGACATATTCCATTTTAGCTGCATGAGTTTGGTGAAATTATTTGTAAGACCCCTTCTTCCCCTCTGTAGTCTGTTTGTTTATTATGTTTATTAGATTTCACATGTACATGAAATCATATGGTATTTGTCTTTCTCTGACTGGCTTATTTCATGTAGCATAACAGTACCAGATCCATCCATGCTGTTATAAACGATAAGATTCCTTCTTTTAAAAAAAGATTTTATTTATTTATTTCCATAATGAGGGGAAAGGAGGGGGAAAGAGAGGGAGAGAAATATTGATTGGTTGCCTTTTACACACCCCCAACTGGGGATCTGGCCTGTAACCCAGGCATGTTCCCTGACTGGGAGTCAAAATGGCAACCTTTCGGTTCACAGGCCAGCACTCAATCCACTGAGCCACACTAGCCAGGGAAGATTTCATTCTTTTTAATGGCCAAAAAGTATTCCATTGTGTAAACATACTATGGCTTTTTTATCCACTCATCTACTGATGGGTACTTGGTTTGCTTCCAAATTTTAGTTATTGTAAATAATGCTGAATTGAACATAGAGGTACATATATATTTTTGAATTAGTGTTTCCTGTTTCTCTGGATATATTACTAGAAGTGGAATCACTGGGTAATAGGCAGTTTCATTCTGAATGTTTTTGAGGTGTCTCCATTCTGCTTTCCATGGTGGCCAAACCAATCTATCTGCATTCCCACCAACAGTGCAAAAGGGTTCCCCTTTCTCCACATCCTCACCAGCATTTGTTTGTTGATTTGTTGATGATAACCATTCTGACAGGTGTGAGATGTTATCTCATTGTGGCTTTAATTTGCATTTCTCTTATAATTACAGATGTTGAGCATCTTTTCATATGTATTTTGGCTGTCTGTATGTACACTTTGGAGGAGTGTTCATTTAGGTACTTGGCCCATTTTTTAAAATGGTATTGTATTGTTTGTTTGGTGTTAAATTGAGTTCTTTATACACTTGGATATTAACCCCTTATCAAATGTATTATTGGCAAATATGTCCTTTCATTCAGTGGGTTGTGTTTTCATTTTGTGATGGTTTCCTTTGATGTGCAGAATTTTTTCAGTTTGATGTAGTTCCATTTGTTCATTTTTGCTTTGTTTCCCTTGCCCCAGGAGAGATATCAAAAAACATGTATTGCAATGAGAAATGTCTGAGATTTTACTGCCTATGATTTCTTCTAGGTGTTTTATGGTTCCAGGTCTTATGTTTAACTATTTAATCCATTTTGACTTTATTCTGGTTGTATGGTATAAAGCAGTGCTCTAGTTTCATTTTTTTGCATGTATCTGTCCAATGTTCCCAACACCATTTATTGAAGAGACTGTCTTTATCCCAATATATGTTCTTGCCTTCTTTGTCAAATATTAATTAACCATAAAGGTGTGGGTTTATCTGTGGGCTCTTTATTCTGTTTCATTGATCCATGTGTCTGTTTTTATGCTAGTATCATGCAGTTTTGATTACTATGACCTTGTAGTATAGTTTGATATCAGATACCATGATACCTGTAAATTTGTTCTTCTTTATCAAGATTATTGAGGCTATTCAGGATCTGTTTTTGTTTATTTGATATAAATTTTTGGAATATTTTGCACTAGCTGGTATGGCTCAGTGGATTGAGTGCTGGCCTGCAATTCAAAGGTTCACTGTTTCAATTCCCAGTCAGGGCACATGCCTGGATAGTGGGCCAGGACAGGCTCCCAGCAGTGCATGCACAAGAGGCAACCACACACTGTGTTTCTCTCTCTCCCTCCCCCTCTGTAAAAAGTAAATAAATAAAATCTTTAAAAATTTTTTTGAATATTTATTCCATTTCTCTGAAATATGTCATCGGCATTTTGATCAGAATTGTATTGAGATTGCTTTGGGTAGTATGGACATTTTAATGATGTTCATGTTTCCTGTCCATGAACATGATATATACTTCTACTTATTTGTGTCTTCCTTAACCTCTTATTTCAGTATCTTATAATTTACTACTTATAGGTCTTTTACCTCTTTGGTTAATTTTATTTCTAGGTACCTTTTTTATACAATTGTAAATGGCATTGTTTTCTTGGTATCCCTTTCTGATAGTTTATTATTGGTGTATAAAAATGACACCAATTTTTGTATATTAATTTTGTATCCTGAAACTTTACTGAAGTATTTTTTCAGTTCTAGTGGTATTTTGGTAATATCTTTACAGTTTTCAATACACAGTATCATGTCATCTGCAAAGAGTAATAGTTTTACTTCTTTTCCAATTTGAATGTCTTTTATTTCTTCTTGTCTCGTTTCTGTAGCTAGGGCTTCCAGTACTAATTTCAATAAGAGTGGTGAAAATGAACATCCGTGTCTTTTTCCTGACCTTAAGGGAAACACTTCTGGTTTGTGCCCATTGAGTATGATGTTGGCTGTGGGTTTGCAATATACGACCTGTATTATGTTGAGGTATGTTCCCTCTGTTCCCAATTTGCTGAGAGTTTTCATCATGAATGGGTGCTCAGTTTTATCCAGTGTATTTTCTGTATCTATTTATATGGCCATGTGATTTATATTCTTCATTTTGTTCATTTGGTTTATCACAGTTGTTGATTTGTAGATATTGTACCAACCTTGCGTCCTTGGAATAAATCCCAATTGATCATGATGTATGATCTCTTCAATGTACTGCTGGATTCAGTTTGCTAATATTTTCTTGAGGATTCATCATAGATATTGCTAAATCTTCAAAGTTTATAGGTGGAGGCTCTTTCTTGAATTCAATTAGTGAAGAATTATCTCTGCTGAGGTGTTTGCTTAAACATCTTTAGTGACATGGCCTTTTGGCCTGAGGAAGCAGAACCTAGGTTTTGCACTTCCCAATACAGGACTTCTTCATTACACAGTACAATGAACCTGGGTGTAACCTGAGTTGGTACTAAACTCCCATGTGAAAAATAATCCTGCAAATTCAAGGTACAGCCAGAGCAATAAAAATGGCAGATATGTTATTTTATTTGCATAATTATTAGAGGTGACCATTCAAGCATAAAAGTAAATTTCCTGCTGCTACAAGAGTTTTAGTTTCTGTTTTCATCATAAAACTAATTAGGAATGGCAAAGGGCTGAACCAGGTTTTCTTAAGGGGAGGGTGAGAAAAATAAATAGCTTTGGTTCTTTTGTTACCTATAAATTATAGAACACTGTCCATTTTATTTTATTTTATTGTCAACTAATTGACCAGTATTTTTTTATTTTTATTTTTTAAATTTTTTATTTTTTGAGTAGAGTTGTCTCCATTTTCCACCCACCACCCCTCTTCATGCTACCCATCCCTGCCTCCTACACTCAATCCTATACCCTTTGGCTTTGTTCATGGGTCTTTTATACATACATGTTTGTTGATGACTTTTCCACTTTTTTCCCTGTTATCCTCCGTCCCCCTCCCCTCTGGTTACTGTCAGTTAGTTCTTTATTTCAGCATCTCTGGTTATATTTTGCTTGCTTCTTTGTTTTGTTGGTTAGGTTCCACTTATAGGTGAGATCATATAGTATTTGTCTTTCACCACCTGGCTTTCTTCACTTAGTATAATGCTCTCCAGATCCATCCATGCTGTCACAAAGGGTAAGAGCTCCTTCTTTCTTTCTGCTGTGTAGTATTCCATTGTATAAATGTACCATAGTTTTTGATCTACTCACTGATGGGCACTTAAGTTGCTCCCAGTTATTGGCTATTGTATGCTGTGCTGCTATGAACATTGGGGTGTATAGGTTCTTTTGGATTGGTGTTTCAGGATTCCTAGGGTATAATCCCAACATGAAATTGCTGGGTCAAAAGGCAGTTCCATTTTAAGTTTTCTGAGGACATTCCATACTGTTTTCCACAGTGGCTGCACCAGTCTGCATTCCCACCAGCAGTGCACTAGGGTTCCCTTGTCTCCACATCCTCATCAGCACTTGTTGTTTGTTGATTTGTTTATGAATGGCCATTCTGACTGGTGTGAAGTGGTATCTCATTGTGGTTTTAATTTGCATCTCTCTGATGGCTAGTGGTGCTGCACATCCTTTCATATGTCTTTGAGACCTCTGTATGTCCTTGGGTTGGCTTTAGCTCAAGAAGTTACTTCATCATAGCAGGCGCTAATTGAACAGTATTTTAAACATTATGTCTGAACCACAGTGGTAAGCTCTACTAAAGGAAACATTTTCTTCTTTAATATAGTTTATTTTCTAACTCCTTAGTAATTTTTAAAACCATTCTTTTTTCTATTATCAGGCCTGCAATAGTGCTTCAGTGACATTAAGTTAAAAAATATGTAACTAAGACCATGTCATAAAGCCTGTCTAAAAAACAAAAGTCCAGCATCATAGAGGGACAGCCTTTACTCTTTTGAAAAGCAGTAACTTGAGGATGCTTTCTAAAATATTCATCCTTTGAGCTAAATCTAACTGGATAGTCTAATGTACTATAATGGACCATGACTATTGGAACTAGTGAGAAGTCTGTTTTCAGAAAAAGGACTTTTCCTTGACAGACATCTATTATTCACATTCTTCCTTTCTTTTTCTCTTTTTAAAGATTATATTTATTCATTTTTAGAGATGGGGAGGGAGGGAGAAAGAGTGGGAAACATGAATATGTGGTTGCCCCCTGCGTACCCCTCAGTGGGGACCTGACCTGCAACCCAGGCATGTGCCCTAGACTGGGAATCAAACTGGTCACCATTTGGTTTGTAGGCCAGCACTCAGTCCACTGAGCCACACCATCCAAGGCACATTCTTCCTTTCAATTTGATTTTATGGTACTTAGGGCAGATCCTAGCAACATAACACAATAGATGATTGTTCATCTTTATTCTTTCACTCCCCTTAGTGAGCCTGATTGACTTTTTCTTGCATTCTTTCATTAGTGTCATGATTTTTACATGGAAAAAAGAATAAAATATACCTAAATCATTTAAGCTTATATTATGTATCATCTCTCCCCCAGAGCTTGTGCAATATGTAAATGTGCCATATGTTGATGGCAATATTTAACTGAAGATCCAGGACTTTCAAATTGTAGAGTTTAAGGTCTTATGATATAAATGCAATTAAATATGTCATCATTGTTAGATTAATAGATGGAGAAGATACCATAAATATTGAACCAGAATTTCAGTCATATTTATTTATTTATTTTTAGAGAGAAGGGAAGGGAAGGAGAAAGGGAGGGAGAGAAACATAAATCAGTTGCTTCTCACACATCCTTAACCAGGGATCTGGCCCAAACCCAGGCATGTGCCCTGACTGGGAATTCAACTGATGATCTCTCAGTTTGTGGGATGATGTTCAACCCACTGAGCTACACCAGTCAGTGCTCAGCCACATTTTAAAGGAAACCTCACATAATATCCTGGCCATCATATCATTTAGTAAATAATTATTATTCAATAATAGTTTATTACATTTAAATTGAATGGAATTACAATTTAAAGAAATGTGGAATTAGATGTGAGTTAGATGACTTCATATTATACAGGAAGGGTATTGGTTAATAGATGGGATTTGTATCTGGAAGGTCCTCTCTACATGGAGAACTATAGGGCTCAGATATTTGACTTAATCATTTCCATTTTATCAAAAACTTAATTAACAAAGAATATAGATAAGCTTATCAAATTTGTGGATGACATAGCTTAAGAGAATACTAATATAGAACCAAGATGTAATAAGAAAAATCTTATAAGCTGAGATGATAAATCAAATCTACAGTGATGGACTCTGCTAGGTCATAAAAATTAACTGCAAAAGTGTAGGAGGAGGGTAAAACTCCTTTAGAGCTGCTTGTGGAGAACAGACTTTTCTGTTGACTTAGAATGAAGGTAAGAAATATGTATTGTTGCTGTGAAAATAGTGAAATATCAGTCTGCATTTACAAAAAAGGAAAGTACACGAAGGGGAGTTCATCCTTTTCCACTGGTCAGACCACACTATGAATGTTGTGCTCAGTTATGGGAGCAATGTTTTTTATAAGTGGCATGGTCTTTTGAGAGGATAGGGGACTAGGAAGTAAAAGATCAGGAGACTATATAGCAGGTATGGTAGAGGAAGCCAGGGAATTTTTGAAGAGCAAGATGTAAAAGGGGCATGATAGTAATATCCACAGATGTGAATAATTCTTAGGCTCTTAAATATAGATTTCATTCATTCATTCATTCACTCATTCATTCAATAATCATGTGAAGACTCACCATGTCCTAGATCCTGTTCTAAGTTCTGTAGATACAGATGTGAACAAGTCAATGTTCATACCTCAGGGATTTGTTTTTTGATATCTTTTATCCTTTGCACTTGCCCCATTGTATATACTGTGTTTAGGCAATTCCATTAACTCTCATGACTTTGTGTTATGGACTTCCAATCAGCAATTATGTTGATGCCCTATACAGTGCTCTCCTCTCAACTGTAACTCATATTTATTCAGTTAGGAGTTATTTTACTGCAAACAGGCACTGGAGATACAGCAGAAGAGGATACAGCTACATTACCCTTGTTCTCACGCTTTCTACCATTTCCTGGGAGAGGTGAATGTTAACTATTGGTACAAATAAATATAAATGAAAAATTAGGAGTTCTAGGAATGAAAACTACAGAATGCTATGAGGACAAAATAAAATGGAGAAGGGGACTTAAACTCCTCAAACAATAATATTTAAAGTAAAACCTAAAAGATAATGAAGAATTAACCATACCAAGAGATTGGAAATGAATGTTCATGGACAGGAAACAGCCTTTGTCAAAACGCTGAGATGCTATCTTCCTGTCTTCTCTCCTTATGAATGGTTCATAGAGAGGTCAAGTTTAATATGTCTAAAACTGAACTTATGGTTGTCTCCCCAAACTGCACCTTCTCCTGTAATCATCCTCAAGTTCTCCTTCTTTTTCATATCCTACAAAAAGTCCATCTGTCCTTTTTTTCTTCTACATATCCCAATTCTGTCTCTTCTCCACCATCTTCTTTGAAGCAATCTCAGTTCGTATTCTTATCATCTGTCAGCCATGTTCTTAAAACACTCCATAACTGATTTTCTTACCACTTTTTTTTACTCAGCCTACTGTTTTCCTCATAGTTGACAGAGTTAAAATATTCAAAAATATTATCTTTTACCCCTAGTTAATTTTTTTTTACTATTTCCTTATCACTTACAAAAAAAGAATAGATGAAAGGAAAGAAGGAAGGAGACAAAGAGAGGAAATTAACTCAAGGTGGTTTAGAAAGAAGATTTGATGACAGATTCATGACTGGCTATTAGAAAAATAATGATATTTAGGCTATAATATATTGAAATTCTTATCAGGTTGCATAGGAAAAGTATGTCTCTTTGGCACTGTCCAGATTTTTGGTTTGCTGTGTGCCATTCTTTCTATTTTACTGATTCTTTGGATTTACATAGTGTTTTCTTTTGAAGAAAGCAAACAATACTAATTTTGGTCTGTGTCTCCTCATAAATACACTGTAAATTAGTAAGGCCAATTTTGTATTTTTGAGGTTTCAAAGATAGAAAAAACTGCGGAACACAGCATAAGTAGTTTTGTAAGGGTCACATAGCTATGTGACATCAGAGCTAGTACAAAAACACAAATCTGTTTACCCTAGTCCTGTGCTTTTTTCCACCAAATGAGCATACCAACACGGTTCTGTTGTCTTAAACATCATTTGCAATTCTTTTTTTTAATTATTGGAGAAGTTTTTCTTATTTTAACCTGATTTCTGAAAGAATATGGTGAGCAGGTGGAGGGCTAAAGACTGGACATTCAATGTTAAGGAAATGACATATTTTCTTAGTGACAGAAATCTCAGCTATAGAAAGAGTGAGATACTAGGTAGAAGACAGATGAGGAAATATTTTCTTCTGAGTAAGCATTTCTGTAATCTCTTAGTGTACAACTTAGTAACTACTTCAATGAAATTACAATTACCCTTTACACTTAATGAGCATTTGAGGTTATACATTATAGTTGTGGGTGATCAGGCTTACTTTCAATTCAGAGAATTCAAAAAATGAAGTAATTCACACTGCATTTCTTTTACCAGTTAAGAGGATTGATTTTCAAAACGGATAAAGACCTACCATGCATATTTTATAGATCATAAAGGAGATATTTTTTCTATTTGTGGAGGTTCTTACCTACTTAAAGGCCAGCTATATTTTTGACACCTTTCCAAAAAAAATAACCTATAGAAACATTAGTTCCACAGGAAGATTCTGATTATTCAAATGGAACTTTCTGTATTTTCTGCTGACAATAATTCTAGGACAATGGGAAGCTGCTTATCAGGCATTTTTTCCCTATGCTATGCTATACTATAGATTCCAAATGTTAATGTCTTGGCTCAGCCAGAAACAAAATTGGCAAAGGTATTTTCTTCTTTTTCTCTTCCCATGGGAATGTCATTGCCAGGACTCTTGAAATTCTTCATAAAATTCCAAATGCAGCCTTGGGAAGTTCTCAGGGGTGATTAAACTGAAAGCTTGCTGCTGTTCCTTAGGAGGTACCTGCCCTACTTTCTAAGAAAATGTAAAATTAATTTTTAATCAGTGAACCTGCAGAAGAGCTTTCCATGCACTTAGTGCCCCAAGAAAAATGAAATTGAAATTGTCCTGAAGATAATCCTTACTGAAAACAGCGAGAACAGCAAAATAATATAAAATCAAACAACAATAACAAAATAGTAGAATTCCTGTTATGGACTCCAGAACTGTATTTTAAAAATATTTCTCATTTATATCGCGCCTATCAGGACAATGCCTCCCTAGGTGCCTTACACATAAAAACACAATTTAAAACCAATAGCTAAAGTAAAAAGTCCTTAGAACTGTGATTATATTACCCCTTTCAGAATTCTCAGACCTGTCCTAACTCTCCAGTCAGCGAAAAGCAGTGGAAAACATTTTCCTCCTCAAAACAGGAACATATTTTGCAACAAGCTTTGAATATTAGAATTGATGACAGTAAAGAAGTAATTTAAACTTGCCAATTTCTCTCCAACATAGGGAGTAAGACTTTGAACCTAGTGAAGCCAAGTCAATATTTAGCCATCTCATTCTCTGAAGTACATGAGAAAAATTGTTGTGGTTTTACATATAATTGATAATTTTTCATGCGCACAAAATGCTTCATTGATTTGTGACTCTGTGTTTACCCTCAGGATAAAAAAGATGAATAAAATGTCAGCCCTTTAGGCATACAAGGCAAGTAAACACAAATTACAGGAGTGTAAGAGTGGAGATTTTTTGACTCCTGTTTGGGAGGAGTCATATTTTTAAAAATTTAGATTGAGGCCTTGGCTCAAAATGGTTGGTGCTAATGCCAGTATCACTATAAGTCCTAGGCAAAAGGTGCCCCCTTCCTGGATTCAGGGCCCTGCTCAGACTATCCTCTAGCTGTACCTCTTCTCACTGGGTGAGAGGTCTGAAGACCCAACTGTGTATTTTCCTGAAATATTTCATCTCATTCTACACTCCTGAAGTTACTCAAGATCCTAGAATTCCTTGCTGTAATGATACTCAGTTCATTTCCATAGTCTAAACAGACCTCTTCTCTTGGGCCCTTCTGAGGCCAAAGACCACCATGTGGGAGGTATGACTAAAGCTTGTTTTCCAGGCTGGAGTGTCCACATATACATATATGTGAAAAGCAAATGAAGATAATGCAAGTGAGACTAAACAGAGACTATTTATTCAGAACTTATTATAGCAAGGGAGGCAGCCACCTTCACTTGTATTTGGCAGTGACTTAAAGGCAGGCAGAAGACTGGGAGAGTTTTATTGTGAAACAATGATTTCAGATGTGCTCTAATGGTTGTTATGAGAAAGTTTCAGATGTGTTCATTAGAAGCAGCTTGGGAAGCATATTTGGCTTTCCCTAATTGGTCCTGAATAGGAAGTGGGGCCAAATCTAGGGAAACTGGCAGTTATTAATTAAGTACTGACCATTCTGGGCTGATTGCTGCAGGTTTTTTTTTGTTTGTTTTTTTGGCTTGTGGGTAAAAAGGGGGCCACGTGCTAAACCCAACAAGCTCAGGGGAGGTCTGCCTGGCAGCCTTACAAACTCAGAAACCAAAGTAATCATGTAGGATGGTCTGAAATTAAAACTTCCTAACTAACAGCATTTCATGGTGGGTAGTCCTGTCCTAGGCCAGTAATTTTCCCCCCAAAAAGGTCAGCCTTTAACTTAACCTGTCTGTTGTCTTTTTGCATCTAGAGTAACATACCTGATAAACATGCCTTTGTAATAACTAAGTAATTTCCTCTGCCACCTTACCCCTCATCCCTCAAAGCACAACCACCAACCAGAGGGAAGACTACAAATCCCCTCAAGGTTACTGTTCTCATGTTAATTGCTGACTGTTACCTATCCGGTACCCGCTATGTAAAAGAAGTACATGTCTATTCATTTTATTTTTTATTCAGTCCCAGAGATTTCCCCACTTTGTTTTTTCCTACCCTCCTAATCTATCACCAGTGAATTTCATGTGACCCTCTTTTGTCTTTCCCTTCAATTTTGATCTGTAAAGTAAGTGGTAAAACTGCCATTTTGCAGAGCATTTCTTAGTTCATTGAGATTTTGCTTCCCAGTGACTGTCGTCAGTTTGGGTCAAATAAACTCATAAAGATTCTTACAGGTTGGACATTTCTTGCATTGACAGGCTTCTGTAGGGGTATAAAAATGATTTTCCTTTTACCTTCTAAGGTCTTCTAGCTGGGCCAACAATCAAATTAACAACATCAGATGAACAGGAGAAAGTGAACAAAGTTTATTATGGACATCCGTTTGCAGGTGTCATAGCTATGAGACCCAAAACACATTGGGCAGTTGAGGCTTATATGATGTGTCTGAAAAAGGAGAAGTGGGGCAAGGGCCTGGGATTTCAAGAGAGAAATAGTAATCCACAGGTCGCCAAGAACAGATGGCAAACGAATTCCTGCTAGGCAACCCAGAAACAGTGGGTCTGAAGGGAGGAAACAGGCTTCGCTAGATTTCTTCCTGTTCTCCATACTTAATTCAAAGTAGGGTAAAGTGATTAGGCTAAGGGTTCCATCCAGAAGCAGATTTTGTAAGAAAATCTGAATTCGTTTAGACAAGAAAGGGGAGGATCAATGGTTCTTCCTGAGTCTTTTGTCTCTTAAAAACCAGCTTAAAATCAGTATCCCAAAAGGTACATTTTGGGGTAGCAAAATTTTGGTCCCCTTTACATCCCAGGCTGGTTGCTGCAGGCTGGGGATTAGTGTCTATTGTCATGTTGTGGCCTGGTCATTTTTCATTTGTATATTCAATTTCTCACACATGAGGTCCTGCAGTGCTGAATGTAGCTGGTGGTGAAAAGATGAACTAGAAAACTGTTCACCCACACTGCTACCCACATTCTTATATGGAACTGCAAGGAGTCCAGAAGTTCTCGCTTTGATCCTGTCCTTCCAGATCTTCATGCAGGTGTTTTTGTCAACATAAGAGAGGAGAACATATTTTATTTAATATTTGGTATTTTAGTACTTTGATTTATACACAGATATATCTATGCATATGCTATATAAGCTTCCAATTTTACTTCTGTTTTTATTAGGGAAGTGTAAAGTTTATCATATACTTTTCTTTCCGAAACTTACTTGCTCCCTTCCCTATGCTTGCAAGGCTAAGTTAAACTCCTGGGCATGCAAGGACTGTCATTATTTCACGCCAATTAACCTTGCCCTATTCATTTTGGCAGCTTGTTCATTGCATGAAACAGGTAAGACACATTAACTGTCTCACCATTTCTCTCATATCCAGGATCCTCACAAGTCTGGCTCTAGGTATGGTGCCCCCTCTACTTCAGACAACTGGTTTCTACTCTGCATGGCAAACTATAACTCATTCATCATCAATGTCTTGCTATCCACTTTTTTTGTACCCTCTCTGCCTTTAAACAAATACAAATTTCATCTCTTAATGAAAGGAAAAAATGACCCAAAAGCCCTTAAATCTAGATAAAGCATTACCTGATTTGTGAAGCTTCCTTATTCCCCAAAGGCAGCATTAGCTAGTTCTACACTGCTTCCCTAACACGCAGTTTTATTACAGTACTTTAACACCTCGTTGGTACTCAACTGGCCTGCATATCTGAGTTCTGACTTTATTCCAAACCCTCAAAATGTAGCAAATCTTTTTTGTTTAGCTCTCCAGGAACATAGTAGGCACTAAGTAAATGTTTGATGAATAAAAACAAGAGGTCAGGCAAAGTTTATTTAGTCTTGTGATGTGACACCAAAGAAGACTTTATAGAGGAAATAATGGATCAATCTCAACATTATAGAAATGCCAAAATCCCCTTTTCTCAACATAATTAAGACTCTGTCATCTATAGATATATTAAAAGCCCAAAATTTTAATGTTCAAAAGGGACTTCCATTATCTTTTTTCCCCTCCATCCTTCATAGTTTTTTCAGAGTTAACCCCTGAAAATACAGTTCTGATCACACTCCTCTCTGAATATCCTTGTTGTTTCCCAGCTCTGTGTCTCTTCTACAGATATACCATTTACTTGGGACACCACTCCCTGAAATCCCTACCCGTATTTTAAGACTCGGAACAAATATTAACTGCTTTCTAAAGCTCTCCTAGATTTGCCAAATCAGACTTAGTCAAATCTACTTCCCTGGAGTCACTGTGCTAACATATTTACTGCCTAAAATATAACTAGGCACTCAATCAAAGATTCCTCTGCTGAATGTTTTGACAACCCAAAATACTTCCCCTATGTTTGTAAGCTTTTGTGGTCAGCCCAGGGACAATGCAAAATATTGGAGACACAGGTCTTGACAACTCTGAAAAGCTTTTGTTCAATTTTGTGGAGGTTTTGTACCCATGATCAACCCAACCTATGATTTGTGAGATATGCAGGCTTGTCAACTCTTTGCCTGTTATTATCCCCCTTTGAAGATAAAGTGCTCTAATTAAGACTTACTGCCTTGACCCTCACTACTGCTATTGTTCATTTGTGTGACTGTCTTGTCATATTTATGTCAGTTCTCTTTTCTGACCTTGATGATCAATCATTGTCCCCAAATACAGCTAGCTAATTTATGGTTGGTATTCACTGTTTTGAACAAATTGGGAGGCTGGAATTAATTGCTTTGTTATTATTTTATCTAGTTTCAGCATAAAGGTATAAAAATTTAGAATTTAAAACTTTTAAACCTTAATGTAACACTTAGGTCCTGTGAATATAACCTAACTCCATTTCTGTTACCTGACTTTTTCTCCACAGCTCATTTCATGTCTCATGAGAATTATTTTATGGAAAATATAAAATCAATGGATTTTTTGCTTATTGCTCAGAGGTGTGTACACTCAAAATGAAATTCTGTATGTGAATGGCCTGCCAGTGATGTGAACACTAAGATATAGGCAGAAAAATTTACAGAGTAAACTTATAACTCTAGAGCACAGGTGACAAACACAAGGCCCACAGACCAAATCCGGCCTTCCACCTTGTTTTATCCAACCCACCACCTTGTTTCTACCCCACAGCAGCACTGAACTCCTTGCTCCTAGTTAAGGTGTAGTTACATTTCTACAGTCCAAAAATTACATTTGGCCCTTTAAAGGCAACTGCAAGGCTGATGTGGGCCCTGGTGAAAATGAGTTTGACACCCCTGTTCTAGAGAAAGCTTCAAGTTACTCTGGATTCATCTAAAATGGTTATATCTCCAAGATTTTTTTCCCAAAAGCTATAACTTTGTCCTTACTGGGATAGAAAACAAGATGAAGCAGTAACTTCCCATTTAGGTTTGTTTTTATAAATAATTATTAAAATGGAGTTAGTGTATATAATAAATAGAAAGTTGTCTACCAGGCAGAATAGAACTGAATTTTCCTGCTAACAAACTGGAAATATTCATGAAGGAAAGTACAATGCAGACAACAGGAAAATCTCTTAATTGGGAAATTACCAGACTTTAAAAAAATGTTTTCTCTGTATTAACATTTTTATATTTTATATATGTATATTTGTTCAAGTACAGTTGTCTCCATTTTCACCCCACTAGGGCCCACCACCCCAGCCATCCCCACCTCCCACCCTCCAACCTACCCCCTTTGGCTTTGTCCTTTATACAATACATTATATATTTCAAACTTTCACTTCCTAATTGTTTGCTGCTAATATATAGAAATGCAATTCATTTTTACATGTTTTTTATCCTGTGACTATGCTAAAGTCATTATTTTTTCCCAGTAGTGTTTTTGTAGATTCCTAAGTTCTTTTATGTAGGTAATTGTGTCAACTGGAAAAGAGTTTTGTACCTTTTCCAATCTAAATGTCTTTTTTATTTTTCTTGCCTATTCAACTGGATAGCCACTGTAGTGTTGTATAAACGTGATAAAATCAGATTTCTTTATCTTGTTCTGTAACTTAAGGTGAAAACATTCCTCCAGCAGCATATAAGATGTAGGCTGTAAATTTTTCATAGTTGCCTTTTATGAGTTTGAGAAAAATCTCTTATATTCTCAATTTGCTGATAATTTTTTAAAAATCCACGTATTAGTGTTTAAAACTTCAAATAACTTTTCGCCATATGTTTTGATAATCATATGATTTTCTTCTCAATTATTTTAATTTGTAAAATTAAATTGATGAATTTTCTAAAGTTATTCTTCAATTATGGCATAAATTCCAATGAGTCATGATATGGATTCAGTATGCTAAAGTATCACTAGATTATTTTGAATCTATGTTAAAGAGGGATATTTTTACTCAGCGATAAAAAAATAAAAAAGAGGGAAATTGATTGTAGCTTCATTTCTTGTAATGCATTGTCAGGTTTTGATATTAGGTGATTGCTGGCTTCATAAAATAAGTTAAGATGTTTTGCCTCCTCCGGTATCTTCTGGAAGGTTTTATATAGAACAGATATTACTTCTTAAATGTTTGATAGGTCACTAGTATAGCTTAATGGACCTGGAGTATAATTTGTCGGAAGTTATTTTTATGAATTATTGAATTAATTTTGTAGATGTAAATCCATTTAGGTTTTCTATTATATCTGAGTGACCTTTTAATTTGTGTATTTCAAAGTATTTGTCTATTTTCATCTGAGCTATTAAATTTATTGATATAAATTGTTCCTAAATATTTCCTAATTTTCTCTTTGACCACTCTATTACCTGTGTTGATATCCCGTCTTTCAACCAGATGTTGGTGACTTGTGTCTTTATTCTTCTTTCCTTCATAGTTCTGGCTAGAGGTTTATTAAATGTATTGATCTTTTCAATGAGTAAGGTTTTTGATTCATTGAGTCCCTGTATTGTATGTCCATTTAGTATTTTATTTATTTCTGCCTTTAGTATATTTTTCTTCTCATCTGTTTTATTTAACTTTTTGGCTTTTCTTTTTCTAGTTTCTTTAGGTGAAAGCTTTGATGTCTAATGTAAGCTGTTAATACTACAAATTTCCTTCTGAGTAATGCATGTCAAAAATTTGATAAGCTGCTTTTTCATTTTTATTCAGTTCAAAATATTTTCTAATTTTCCTGGTGATTTCTTCTTTGATCCAGAGATTATATGGTAGTGGGCTGTTAAATTCCAGATATTTAGGAATTTTCTTTCTGTTCTTATTTTCTTGTTTAGTTCATTTGTGGTCACAGAATATTTTATATAATTTTATTTATTTTAAATTTATTAAACTTACTAAATTTTTCAGAATATGATCTTTCAGAATATTCCATTAGTATTTGAAAATAATCTGTATTCTTATGTTCTTGCTGTTCTTGAGTGAAATTTGTATGCATATCAATTAGGTAAAATTTTGGTAGTATTGTTTAAATCTTCTATTTCCTATGTACTTTTTCTATTAGATATTAAGACTGGCATGATACAATATCTAACTATAATTGATATTTCTATTTACTGTTTCAGTTGTGTTTTCTTCATGTATTTTGAGACATTGTTATTATTTGCTCACTCTCTTCATATCAATAGGTCCTTATTATTCTTTTGACCAAATTTCTATTTAGTATTATTTTCATTCTGCTTGATTTAAAAAAAGAATTCTAGTAGTGATCAGTTAGCAATTAATCCTACTACTAGCTTCTGTTTGTCTGAAAAAGTCTATATTTTATCTTCACATTTTAGAGATATATTTTTGACAGTCGCATAAATTTAGGTTGTTTTTTCTTTCAATATTTTGATGCTGCTCCTCCCTTGTGTGCTGGCTTACAAAGTTTTAAATGAGAACTTTGCTATTATTCCTATTGTTGTTAACCTCCTTGAAATTTTTAAATTCACTGTCTTTAAAAATTTTAGCTTTTAACACTGATTTTAGCAATTTAATTATCATATGTATCGATATGATTTTCTCTATGTGTAGTCCACATGAGTTTCATTAAGAAATTTGGATTTTGTACTTATTATTTTAATAAAATTTGGGGTAAACATCTTTGCCAAGTATTTTTTCAAAATTTTGTTCTATAATCCTCTTTCCCACAACTTCTCTTTTTGATGCTACAAGCATGTACGTCCAACCACTTGGTATCACCCACAAGTCATTGATGCCCTCTTTTTCTTTTTGCTTTAGTCTTTTTGCATCTCTATGCTTCTTTATGGATAGTTTATATCATGGATTTTGTCTTTAAGTTCATTAATCTTTTCTTCAATTTTATTTTTTTTTTGTTTCACAGTCACAATGCATTTTTATTTTCTTCTTTTTGTTTAGTTACATTTTCTAACTCTCCCCGCCATTTTTTATGGTTGTTCAAGTGCAGTTGTCTCCATTTTACCCCCACCATTTTTCCCCATGCCAGCCATCCCCACTTCCCACCCTTGATCCTACATGGACCAAACCAAAGGGGGGTAGGATCTTCAACTTTATTTAGCTAATGTTAACCTCATCCAGTATATGTTAAATTTCAGATACTGTATTTAAAAAGTTTTATTTGGGGCTTTTTCAAATATTTCATTTCTCTGTTTATCACATTCATGTTTTCTTCTACATTCTTGAATATATGAAACAAATTTGCAGTGTCTTTTTGTCTAGCACATCTATCATTTCTCTCTTTCCTGGCATTGTTGTTATTGAGGATTTTTCTTCCAGTTCTGGATCATATTTTCTATTTTCATGAATGCCTACTTTTTTTCAATTAGATACCAAACATTATTTTTACATTGTTGGGGGTTGGATTTTCTTTAAAGAGTATTGGGCTTTGTTCTTGTAGGCATGTATGCTAATTGGGAAATTTTATAATTTCAAGGCTTATTTTTGTGCTATTTTAGGTAACACCCAGGGTTATCTTTAATATAGAGATCATTTATCTCCACTCAATGGTAATAGCATTCTGAGACCTCTACCAATGTCCTGTATATGAAGAGGCCTCAACAGTCTGGCTTATGGGAACACAAAGTACTCCCAGGCTTTGTATGAGCTTCAGAAAATGTGCAGCTTACTGTTGTCTACTGATTATCTTCTCATCTTCCTGGAGATCCAACTCATACAATCTTAGACCAATATCCAGCAAATGATTTCAGGGAACCCCTCTGTAGATTTTTAAAACTCTTCTTTATCTCTCTGTGAAACTCCCTCTTTTAAGATGTTGTGCCATAAGCCCTGGCTGGCATAGCTCAGTGGATTGAGCACGGGCTGCGAACCAGACATCGCAGGTTCGATTCCCAGTCAGGGCACATGCCTAGGTTGCAGACCACGGCCCCCCAGCAACCGCACATTGATGTTTCTCTCTCTCTCCCTCTCCCTTCCCTCTCTAAAAATAAATAAATAAAATCTAAAAAAAATTAAAAAAAAAAAAGATGTTGTGCCATAAAATCTGCTTGACCCTGAGATCCTCAATGTTCTGTACTCAGTTTCCACAATTCAGAAAGACATTAGGGCTCTGTTTTGGTTTTACCTCCCTGCATTTCAATTTGTCAATTACCTCCAGGAAGTTAGCAGGGAAAATTATAGTGCTCCACTCCTTTGTTTCCCTTCTCCTAGAGGTACTGTCTATCCTCACTGTGGTCAAATGTCTTAAAAGATATTTTTAAAATATCTTAACTGACTCTCATGTTGTTTACAGTTGGAAGGCAATCCAATTCTAATAGTCCTCATGGGTAGAATTAAATACCTGTATCCCTTTACTTTTAGTCTCATCTTTGTATTAGAGTGCATCTACTGTTTTAACAGCATATAGTTGTTGATTTTGAATCCAGTCAGATAATTTGTATTAGCTCATTTGTTGTCAGTGCAATTATTATTTTATTTGCATCTGCCATCTTGCTACTTCTTTGTAAATATCCCATCTGCTCTTAGCCCCTTTGTTTTAGTTTGCTTACCTTTTTATTTTAGATAAGTCAATTATTTTAATTCTATTTTACATTCTCTATCTGATTTTTAACTATATAAACTTTGAAATAGTTTTAGCAGTTAATCTAAAGATGACAACATGAATACTTAACTTATTATAGCTTACCTTAGCTACTTCTTAATAACCAGTACAGGAAACTTGAAAGTTTGACTACATTCACATTCAATTTTCTTTGTGTTGTTTTTGTTACATATTTTTGTGCTATATTCATTATAGACCCCACAAGAAATTGTTGATTTTGTCACTTTTAATTGTCTGTAGTCTTTCATATACTATATATTTATCCTTTTTTTACCTTTTATTCTTTTATACAGTTCAGTGATTCCATCTGGAATTATTTTCCTTAAGACAGAGTACCAATTCATTTCCAATATAAATATTTACATATGTAGGATTAAATATATCTTCTTATTTGCTTTAAACATTTATCTTGTATTTGTGTTATTTGTCTATTATTTTCATTTTAATATTAAATACTAAAAATATTTTCCCATTACTTTCCCTCTGTTAGCTTGCTCTTTCCACTATGCTTTTCACTGACTTCTCATTGGTAACATTTTACTACTAAAACTTCCAGGCTCCCATATGGGCTGCTGATACACAATATTGGCTTTGTTTTTTTGCAAATAAAAAGAGAAAGAAAGAACTGGGAATGAACATAAATGCAAAACCTATATGAAAGTATAAGTAGAAAAGGTAAAAAATTAACTTAAATTGGTATTGTGTTTCCATTTCTGTCTCACATTTTAGGATGACATTAAGGAATATATGATGCAATTTGTTAAATTGTAGCAAAGCAAAAACAATTATTTTAAAAATTATTTATTTTTAGAGAGAGAGAGGAAGGGAGGGAGAAAGAGAAGGAGAGAAACATCGATGTGTGGTTGCCTCTTGCATGTCCCCTACTGGGCACCTGGCCCAAAACATAGGCATGTGCCCTGACTGGGAACCAAACCAACAACCCTTTAGTTCACAGGCCAACACCCAGTCCAATGAGCCACACCAGCCAGGACAGCAAACACAGTTTTATTTTAGCACCAATTACCTCACCTTTGACAGCTGAGTCACTACCTTTGTTGAGGGAATTTTTATTGGTATTGTTGGTTGGTACACCAAAAAGTTATGTATTCTCAGTGGTGGACAATGTTTAATTAAAAGGTGTAAATAAAGAATCAAATATTTCATTTTGTTCTGGCATCAGAAGACTCATTAGCTTTTTAATTTTTAAAATGCAGTTGATTGGCAGTTATTTAACTTGACTAACTCAAAATATTCTCTGCAAATTTCCTCTTCCATGAATGTTAATTTGACATTTGAAAGTATATTTGAGGATATTCCATAATTCCTTCATTTGTAATATTCAGACAAATATTGAGGAAAAGACATTAGGGAGCAGAAAGTTTAAGTTCACTTTGTGACATTTGATGATTGTTGTAAAGTTTATCCAAGAGATGCTCTATTCAATTTCTAATACATCTAATATAGCATACAGCAATCAAAATAATGATGATAATATTTTTGCATAAAAAGTATTTACCAGGCAGGGTTACACTTAAAAAAGAATCTTAAAGAATTATTGTGTTTAAGGCCATGTTCAACTTAAGATCATGTGTCATTTCCAGTGACTAAACTCAAAATTATCATTACTATACATTTTCTTTTTAAAAATTTTATCATAATAATTTTTATTACTTTAAATTATTAAAATATACCATCCCACATTTGAATCCTCTAACACATTTTTGTATTTTGTCTTCAAGTATTATTTTATCTTTTTTTTACCTTTGATATAAGTATCTTATTTCACTCAAGTTTTAGTACAGAGCAACCAAATTCCTTTTGTTCTAGATAAATTTTACTAATTCTCACCATTATTTCCACTTCTCTTTGCTTACCTAGACATATAGAGGACTGTATTTCCCAGTCTTTTAAATTGGATGGGGCCACATGACTAATTTTGGCTGACTGTCACTTCAGGGATGACAGACACACTTAGGACCCATTTCATCATGCCCTCTTCACCTTCCATAATGGATCCTGAAGCACCATGTTGAAATAGATGTGCCATAAAACAGAAGCAGCTTGGAATACTTAACTACCATGTGGAGAATATTGCCCTGAAAAATCATGAGGGCCTCCAAAAGAATTTGAATGAACAAAAGCTAAACTAATTTAGTGTAAAGGAACTGAGATTTTTGTATCACTATTGCAGAATAATCTAGAGTATCCTGACTGTCACACATCTTAAAGAATGAATGTGTAGACAGAAGGTGGGGGTGAGAGTGGGGAGAGCTTTTTGACATGTTATGCTATTTCACTCGTTATAACTAATGTCTTGCCAAATCCTGTCAATCTTATTTTTATAATGTAATTTTGCTTTTTCATTTTTACATTTACTTCCAAACCCTCTCAGTTTTATCTCAAATTAGATACAAAAGGATAAATACATTATGTGACCAGACTAGGATTACACATATTTTTGTAGGGATAGTGAAGCTCTTGAGCCCACATTGTTACATGCTTTTACCACAGTTTTGTTGTCACCTCAAAACTGAAAGTTGAGCTTTATTTCCTATGGAGTTTATAAATATAAAACTTAATTCACATGGGATGTAAAAATGCATGCTACAAAACCTTCACTCTTTAGGAATTATAAGCTAGTGAAATCGACCTGTATTTTGGGAAATCAAGACAATATTAACTACCTGATTGCTCATCTTGAACCATCTGAGTACTCCTTCTGGAAAAAACATTATTAAATGAGTAAAATATTGTTACTAATCTGCATTTAAAAATAAAAACAGAAAACATGGAAGAAAATAATTGATAAAGAGTATTTAATATGTATTTAGAAGTACTATATGCTTTGACTTCCTCACACTTGCTTGTCTTTCACTCAGCCAACTGGTATACTCATGCCATAGTACCAGGTCAAAGAAAAAACATAATGCAGGTTATTAAAAAGAAACTATCATGTTGCAAATCTGTATTATTACACGGAAAGGAGGACATAACAATGAGATAGAATAAAATGAAGGGGTACACTTTCTCAATACATCATATATTTTTTAAAGTCACCACAAATATGTTTGCATAAACATATCAATTTTACTTTTTTAAGGAAGTCTCTCTGCTTTCTACTCTTTTCTAGTAAGTAATAATGATTTTATATGTATTTTTATTAAGCTCTATCACATATCTTATTTCATAATAAATACTACATGCAAAGAATATACAGAATAAAAGTAATTCTTGGGTGTCACATCTCTATGTAAATAATCTTACATTTGAGATTTAAAAAGCAACCTCACTACAATTTCCAAAATATTAGATACTTACATGAAATAATTAAAGGATTCTCTGACCTCTAGAAACTCTTTGGGGTTTTACATACAACTGTTAAGATACTAAACAGGTATGGCCCTGGCTGGCGTAGCTCAGTGGATTGAGCGCGGGCTGCGAACCAGGTATCGCAGGTTCGATTCCCAGTCAGGGCACATGCCTAGGTTGCAGGCCATGTCCCCCAGCAACCGCACATTGATGTTTCTCTCTCTCTCTCCCTCTCCCTTCCCTCTCTAAAAATAAATAAATAAAATCTTTAAAAAAATGTTAAAAAAAAGATACTAAACAGGTATTTGATTCTGTCTCTTTTTTATCAATCCCTCAAAACTGTGCTTGCCATACTCTTATGATATTTACCATCTTAATTTTATTTTATACTTGCTTGTATGCTTTTTTTGTGTCCTTTATTAATCTTCATGATCCTTAGAAATTATATCTATTATATGTAGAAATACAATAAATGGCAAGTAGGAATTCAATAAATAGAGAATATTAGTTATGTCGAAGCAAGAGATTTAATTTTTATGTCACTGGTATTTAATGTAAAGAAAAATTTTAGAATAGCAAAAGTTTTTTATTCATTCATAATTTCCCATAGTTATGATTATAGACTTCAAGTGTATATGATTTGCAAACAGCCATTTTAATGGAGAAAATAGTATATTAGGTATAAATAAGTATATTTTTTCAAACCACATAAAAAGGCACAAAACCTAAATAATTTATTAGTTAGTGTCATAATTCATAATTAAATGACAGTTTATAAATTCAATGCATCAGGGATTATCAGCATATCAAACAGCTCTGTTCATTCAAATCACAGATCCAACTGTGCCTACAGACAAAGAAATTTAAACCTTTTTATATTGCTTATGAAATTCTTTCTGTGTGCATACCTATGTTCCTTCTTTGGAACAAGGGGACTACATGTTTCATAAAATTCTCAAAGGAATCTGTACGTGCCAAATACTCTAAAGTTAGAAACAGGGGATTCAGCCTTGACCTCTTCCTTAATTTTACCTCCCACATTCATATTTATCCAGTCATCAATTTATCTTCTAAAATACCAGTTAAAATTGTCTCCTGCTCTTTGACCTTAGTACATTAGTTCAGACCCTCATTATATCTCTTAACTGGTTTATCTGCCTCTAGTCTATAAGGACTGTCCAGAAAAAGTCCAGCAACTGTTAATATAATGAGAACAGTTTGTGCAACATCCATGTAGCCAGGCAGCCAAGGAGAGTGGACTGGAATGCACATGTGTGAATAATGATGATTTCACTGTACTTGTTAGTGAGGGTGGTTGACACCATTGAGTGAGCATGTGTACTGTGTGGCAGTCACATTCAAAATGACTGAGCGAGTAGAGCAACATATCTGCATCAAATTTTGTGTTCAGTTTGAACATTCCTCCACAGAAACTATTTGGATGATTCAGGCTTTTGGGGACAATGCAATGAGTGCAGCACAAATAATAGTGTGGCACAGATGCTTCAAAGATGGTCTTGAATCTGTTGAAAGTGATCCACATTCTGGAAGGCCTGCAATAAGCAGAGAACCTGAGAATGTTGAATGTGTACGGGCTGCAATCAACAAAGACTGGTGACCGACAGTGTGAGAACTAGAAGCTGATCTGGAGACTCCAAAAACTGTTGTGTATGAGATTTTGATGCAGGATCTTGGCATGAAACGTGTTGTGGCAGAATTTGTTCCATGGCTTCTGCTACCAGAGCAAAAGGAACATTGTACTACCATTGTGAAAGACTTGATTCAAACTACTACCAATGAACCAGTCTTCCTCAAGAGGGTCATAATCAGAGATGAATGGTGGGGCTAAAGCCATGATCTGGAAACAAAGACCACTTGTTTCAATGGAAGACGCCTGGTTCTCCATGCCGAAAGAAGGCATGACAAAGTCACAGCAATATCAATACCATGTTAGCTGTGTTTTTTGATTGGGAAGGTGTTCTCTATCACAAATATGCCCCTCCAGGCCAATCAATTAATGAGTATTACCTCAATGCTCTTTGTTGATTCAGAGATGCAATACCACAAAAATGGCCACAGCTCTGGGCAACTGGTGATTGGTAGCTTCATCACAATAATGTACCTGTTCATATATCACATCTCGTGCAGAGATTTTTGGTGAAACATCAAATCACTCAAGTGACTCAGCCCAACTATAGCTCAGATTCAGTGCTCTGTGATGTCTGGCTTTTCCCAAAACTAAAATCTCCTTTGAAAGGGGAAGAGATTTCAGACCATTATTAAGATTGAAGAAAATTTGATGGGGGAGCTGAGTGTGATTCCAACAAAGGATTTTGCAGAGTTTTTTGAACAGTCGGGGAGACATTGTGGGAACTGTGTGAGGAACCAAGGTTTCTACTTTTAAGGGGACTGAGGCATCACTGTCCTATATACAATGTGTCTTGTATCTTCTTTAAGATTTTTTCTCTATTCTTCATGTTAAATGGATGGATAATTTCTGGACAGACCTTGTCATATACCCTTTCAACCCATCCTTCACACTTCTGGAATAATCTATCTAAAACAAAAATATGAATATATAATTTCACTTCTTAAAACTCTTCACTGATGACACATATTTAACATAAAATTCAAATCCTTGTACATAATGGGAACCACACTAGATCAGGAAAGAACTTTTTGAAGTTCCATTATATAAAGTGCTCTGTTTCCCTGTTCTGCCTACTGTATGCAACAAGATACTTGCTCTAAACATCAGTTTTGTTCCCTTGTATTAGTTATTTCTTCTTAGGGATGTGTGAAAGTTTCTGTAGGCTCAGGATTTTATCATGATCATAAAATATAATAGCGTAAAAATGAACTGATATTGAAGATACATAGTTTACTTAATGATTGTTTTAAACATGGAAATGCATTTATGTGGACATCTCTCTCTCTCTCTCTCTCTGTCACACACACACACACACACACACACACACACACACAAACACAACTTATTTAGGCACAGTGATTTTGAATCAGTAAGAAAGCTATAGCCAAGTTTTGACTATGAGGGGAAAGGTGATTTTAATTACTGTATGGAAACTGTCCCTCAGATACACTTTGTCAGAGCTCCTACTGTACTTATATGTGAGATGTATTGAATACAGTTTATCTGTATGAAAAAATTGAAAGAATTACTTTACTAAGCTATGTATTGCCATGATTGCTGTGATATTATCACAGGTGTTTACATATGTCCCAAATCATCAAATTGTACACATTTAAATATGTGCAGTTCTTTGTATGTCAATTATTATAGTTTAATAAAGCTGTTAGAGAGTAATAATTTTAATGAAACGAAGGAAAGAATCCTCATTAATGTCTCCAGAGAGAAGGAACTTTGAAGGTAAGAAATACTTTATGGGAAATATTAAGGACCTCCAGTAAGGTATAAGATGTAATCCCACTTTTCTCTTTGTCCAGTGAAGTAATTGGTCAGCTCCACCACATTGATCAAAAGGCTTTGCAATCAGAGTATTCTTAGGGGAGACTCAAAGGGGTGTTGAAAGCTATATCTAGGTTCAGATGGTAGGGATGGAATTTAAGGGTTACAAGTGCATACATTTAGAGTTGCCAATGTGCCAAGGCAGTGGTATGGAATGAAAAGGAGAAGAAATTTCTGTAACTGCCTGACATGAGGTTTAGAGGCACAGGTTTTTTTTCAACAGGGTAAAGGAATAATGTTTTATAAGTATTATTGGGAGGCAAAATTAATGATGAATCCGTCTCCTGAAGCTTAGCAACACCAGATGTGGGGAAATGAGTAGATTCTATTTAACAGAGATTTAAGAAGAATGAGAAGCTGAAATGAAAACTAGGTTACAGTTATGAAAAATGTTATAGGGTCTGCACTATGAACAAAATTTTTATTTCTTGAAATAGTAGAGAACTTAGGCAAGGGAAGAAGCACTCAAAGATTGAGAATAGAAGAAGGAGAGATTTCCATAGACATAAAATATTAAAAAGAATAGATGAGAGAAAATGTTTAATTCTTGGATTATGATCAGGGACAACAGAGAGGTAAGACCTGATAGATGTAGCTACTTGCAGTTTCCAAAATAAGTAAATATCTGTGCTCACTTCAGCAGCACATATACCAAAATAAGTAAATATCTACCCCCTTCTCCAACCTCACTCACAACAGAATTATTTGCTGTTTCTATTCCTAGAATACTATTGGTGTATCTTAATTATAAGAGTTTCTAAACTGCATGACATTTTTTCTTATTCATCTGTTTCATCTACTAGATTGTGCTTTCTTCCAGAACATCAATCATTTTATTCAATTACCTTATTATTTGACCACTTCCTGCTTACTGGAACTTAAGCACTAGGAAGGCAGGGACAAGTCTGTCTTATGCAACATTCTTAGCCCAACACCTAACATACTATCTAGCATATTATTGACATTTGATAAATTGTTTGAATGTATAAATAAATCATTCAATAAATGGGCATTGGTATCTCTAGTGTCTATAAAAGTGCTTGTCACATTTTAGGAACACAGTAAAAGTGCATTCAATAGATAAACAGATCAGTGGACTCAATAAATTCAGACATAAGCAGAATTCAACTAATTGACAGAAAGGGGAGGATGGAATTAAAGGAGGGGCATTGTCATGGCTTTTTGAATATCTACTGTGTAGATATACTTACATGTGAGACACATAGTTATCTTAAGAATGCATCCAGTCTGACCTGGATCCCCATTCATTGGTGATACAGAAGAAGATAAAGAGTGATTTTCTGGGACAACTAAAGATTGCTGAATGCACTGTATTAGCTAGTTCTGTAAAAACATTAGCAGTAAGAGGTTAATGACTATTGAAATTTCTCAAAAAATAAACTCTTGATTCATTGATAATTATAAACACATTTGTAACCTAGAAATTTATCTAATAAGAAATTAAATTTTCTGAGAATTAAAATTTCCAGTCACTGATGAGGAAAATTTTAGATGAGAAGAAGGTAGCATTTTCTAGTAAATGTAATCCAAGTAATAAGAAACTTAAATTACTTTAGGTAATTTTGAGGCACTTATAGTGTTTTTCTTCCAATTTTGTCCTGTAGTTATATCAGAATTTTTGACTAAAACATAAATTCTACTACATATTATCTGTAGCATGTTCTTAGCATATTGTGAAATTCCAATAAATATGAATGAACTGACATAGGGTTTGCTTTTACCCTCTTTTATTAAGGTATAACATATATTTATTATATAAAGTATAAATTTAAAAGTTGTATTTGTTTTCATATGTATGCATTCATGAAATCACTACTTAGATCAAGTTATAGAACATCTCTAGCACCCCACAGGCCCTTTAGAATCAATACCCTACTAGACATATACACTATTCTGACTTGTATCACATTGAATTGTTTTGTTTGTTGTTAATGTTTCTGTAAGTTGATATCACATATGTTGTATTACTTGTGATTGGCTCCTTTTGTTCATTAATATATCTGAAAAATTTATCCAGATTTTTGTATATATTTATAATATGTTCTTTTCTTTTTATTGTATATTATTCTATTATATGAATTCCATTGTATAAATAAAGCACAATTTATTTATCAGCTCTTATCTTGATGACATTTAGGTTGTTCCTTGTTTGGGACTATTTAATAAATATAGCTGCTATATATATTTGTATACAGGTCCATTGGTGGAAATAAACGCTTATTTATCTTCAGTATTTACCTTAAAGTTGAATTACTTCATCATAGGGATGTATAATTTATCATTTGGTTGGTATTTGAAACAGTTTTTACAGGTATACAATCTCTCCAGATAAATACAAAAATTCAAGTCACTCCAAATCATTACTGTCACTTTATTGTCAATATTTAAAATTTTTTTTAGCTATTTGAATGGACATTTAGTAGTGACTCATTGTGCTTTTAATACCCATTTCTATCATGAGTGAATTAAAGATGAGAACATTTTCATATGCTGATTGGCAACTTGAAAAACCTATTTTGCAATGTACCATTTCAAGTGTTTTTTTTTTCATTTTATTGAGTTTCTAATCTCTTTATTACTTTATGGAGTAAATATATTCTGTATACCAGTCCTTGTGGAATACAGTAAAACCTTGGTTCTCAAATGTTTCCCATCTCGAACAGACTGGTTCTCAACCAAGGTGTTCACAAAAAAAAAATCTCACTTGTGGCACAAAATTTCAGTTCTCAACCTGACAACACTGTCATGCTGACACCTGTACAGTGTATGATATGCTGCACATCTCTCAGGCAGCAAACAAAGGCAATTCAATTTTTAAACAAATCACTTCTTGAACAGGCTTTCAAAATGAATGAAGTTTGAGAACTGAGGCTCCACTGTACATTTATTGTGACTATCTTTTTCCCAATTTTGGCTATGTTGTAATTCTAATAGTATCTTAATGAAAATAATTTGTTAATATTTTATTTTGTTTTTGATGGTTCCCATTTTTGCCTTTTTTCTTTCTTATTGAGATATAGTTGACATATAACATTATATTAGTTTCAGATGTATAACATAATAATTTTATATTCATATACACTACAAGATGATTGCCTCAATAAGTCTAATTAACATCTGTCAACATACATAGCTACAAATATTTTGTGATGAAAATTTTTAAAATCAACTTTCTTAGTAATTTGCAAATATACAATACAATATTGTTAACTATAGTGATCATGATCTACATTACATCCTTGTGACTTACGTATTTCATAACTTGAACTTTGTACCTTTTGATCCCCTTTACTTATTTTGCCAACACCCACAATCTCTGCCTCTGGCAGCTATCATTTTGTTTTTTGGATTCCACATATAAGTGAGATCATATGGTATTTGTCTTTCTCTCTTTGAGTTATTTCACTTAGCACAATGCCTTCAAGGTCCATCCATGTTGTTACAAATGGCAAGATTTCATTCTTTGTTATGGCTGAATAATATTCCATTATATATATCAGAATTTTTTTTATCCATTCATCCATTGAGGGACACTTAGGTAAATAATGCTTAGTAATTAGTGATATTGAGCACCTTTTCATGCACCTGTTAGCTATTCTTTGGGAAAATGTTTCTTCAGATCTTTTGCCCATTTTTTAAACAGATTGTTTGCTTTTTGGTTTGAGTTGTAGAAGTTACTTCTACATTTTGAATAGGATTTCCTTCAAAGACATGGTTTACAATTATTTGCTCCTATTCTATAGATTGCCTTTTCATTTTTTATTGTTTCCTGTGCAGAAGATTTTAATTTGATGTTTATTTTGAATGAACCAAGTTGTTTATTTTTGATTTTGTCATCCTTGCTTTTGGTTTCATATCCAAAAAACTCATTGCCAAAACAGATGTCAAGGAACTTTTTCCTTAAGTTTTTTCTACAAGTTTATAGTTTTAGGTATTACATTTAAGTCTTTAATCATTCTGAGGTAATTTTTGTATATGGTATAAGATAAAGGTGAAATTTTATTTCTTTCATGATGTTATCCAGTTTTTTGGCATAATTCATTGAAGTGACTATCCTTTCCCCATTTTGTGTTCTGGGTATATTTGTTAAAGATCGGTGGACTCTATATGCAGGGATTATTCGTGGGCTCCCTATGCTGTTTCATTGTTCTGTGGGTATTTTTTATGGTACTATCATACTGTTTTGATTACTATAGCTTTGTAATATGGTATGAAATCAGGAGTGATGATGCCTCCAGCTTTGTTCTTTCTCAAGCTTGCTTTCTCTATTTGGAATATTTGTGGTTCCATAATAATTTTAAAATTATTTTTCTATTTCTGTGAAAAATGCTATTGGAGTTGTGATAGAGATTGCATTGAATCCATAGATAGCTTTGGATGGTATGAACATTTTATCAAAGTTAATTCTTCCAGTCCATAAACATGAGATACATTTCCATTCATTTGTGTCTTCTTGAATTTTTTTGATCAAAGTCTTAGTTTTTTCAAAGTATATTTTATTACATAATTATGCTATTACAGTTGCCCATTTTTCTCCCCTTTATTCCACTCCACCCTGTACTCCCCTCCCACCAGCATTCCCCTCCCCTTAGTCCATGTCCATGGGCCTTATGTATAAGTTCTTTGGCTTCTCCATTTCCTATACTATTCTTAACTTCCCCGTCTATTTTGTACCCACCACTTATGCTTCTTATTTCCTGTGCCTTTTCCCCCCATTCTCCCTCCTCCTTCTCCCTGCTGAATACCCTCCATGTGATCTCCATTTCTGTGATCCTCTTCCTCTTATAGTTGTTCACTTACTTTACTTTTTGTTTTTAGGTTCAGTTGTTGATAGTTGTGAGTTTGTTGTCATTTCACTGTTCATATTTTTTATCATCTTTTTCTTAGATAAGTCCCTTTAACATTTCATATAATAAGGGCTTGGTAATGATGAACTCCTGGGAAGCACTTTATCTGCCCTTTCATTCTAAATGATAACTTTGCTGGGTAGAGTAATCTTGCATGTGGGTCCTTGCCTTTCATGACTTTGAATACTTCTTTCCAGCCCCTTCTTGTCGGTAAAGTTTATTTTGAGAAATCAGCTGATAGTCTTATGGGAACTCATTTGTAGGTTACTGTCTCCTTTTTTTTTTCTGCTTTTATGATTGTCTCCTCTTTAATCTTGGGTAATATAATTATGATGTGCCTTGGTGTGTTCCTCCTTGGGTCCAACTTCTTTGGGACTGTCTGAGCTTTCTGGACTTTCTGGAAGTCTATTTCCTTTGCCAGATTGGGAAAGTTATCCTTCACTATTTTTAAAATAAGTTTTCAATTTCTTGCTCTCCTTCCTCTCCTTCTGGCACATCAGTGATTCGGATGTTGGAATGTTTGAAGTTGTCCAGGAGGTTTCTAAACCTCTATTCATTTTTTCTGAATTCTTGTTTCTTCATCCTGTTCTGGTTAAATGTTTATTTCTACCTTCTGTTCTAAATCATTGATTTGAGCCCCAGTTTCTTTCCCTTAACTGTGGTTCCCTGTACATTTTTCTTTATTACCTTTTGCATAGCCTTTCCTTTTTCCTCTGTTTTGTAATCACATGCAACCATTTCTGTGAGCAACCTGATTACCAGTGTTTTGAACTCTGCATCTGGTAGGTTGGCTATCTCTTCATCACTTAGTTCTACTTTTGGAGTGTTGATGTATTCTTTCATTTGGGCCATATTTCTTTGTCTCAGAACACCTGTTACATTGTAAGAAGTAAAGCATTAAGTATGCCAGGATGGGGCAACTGATCTTGCTGCATTATTACATTGTATATGGGGGAAGGGTCTGAGAGAGAACAGTGTTGCTTGCTTTGCTCTCAGCCAGCTTTCAGTCACTTCTCCTTTGAGTCACAAGCAAATTGGGACATTCTAGTGCTGATTCCAGGGTGGATGGGTTTGCATACATTCTATAACCCTGTGGGTCTCTCCAGTGAACTCTCCTGTGAAGCTGGGAGCTTCTCCTGCCACTGAAACCCACACAAGTTTTTATAGTCAGAGGTTTTGAGGCTTTATTTCCCCTCACAGGAATCTTGGGTTGTACAGTCTGTCTTGTTCCCCAGTTGTTCCTCCTGATTTATCTGCACACAAATGTGGGACCACCCCAAACTCCAGATGCTGCCTTGCCTTGCATATTCTCCACCCTAGCTACCAATCTCTGCCCCTCCTACCAGTCTGAATGAATAATTCTTCTTTAAATCCTTGGTTGCCAGACTTCCGTACAGTTTGATTTTCTGGCAGTTCTGGTAATTTTTTGTTTTTAAGTTTGTTGTTGTCCTTCTTTGGTTGTGCAAAGTGGCAAACTCTATCTGCCTATGCCTGTATCTTGGCCGGAAATTCCAAAGTCTAATAGTTTTAAGTTTACAGACCTTCTGCCTCCTAGGTTAAATTTATACCTAAGAATTTTATTATTTTTATGCTATTGTAAATGGGATTGTTTGTTTCATTTGTTTTTGGCTAGTTTGTTATTAGTGTATAAAAGTACAACTTATTTTTGCATGTTTACTATTGATTTTGTATCCTGAAAATTAATGAATTGATGTATTAGTTCTAACTTCTTTGGGTGGAATCTTTAGGAATTTTTACATATATGATTATGTGATTCACAGAAAGAGTTTTGCTTCTTTTCTGATTTGGATGCTTTTTAGATATTTCTTTTTCTTTACTAATTGCTCTGGCTATAACTTTGAGTACTATGTTGAATTAAAGTGGTAAAAGTGATCACTCTTAACCTGTTCCTGACCTTAGAGAAAAAGCTTTCAGCTTTTCAACATTAAATATGATGTTAGCTGTGAGCTTATAATATATACATTTATTTTTTGAGATATGTTCCTTCTACACCTAAATTTTTAAAAGGTATTATCATGAAAAATTTTGATTTTTGTAAAATACTTTTTCTGCATTTAGTGAGATGATCATATGATTTTTATCTTTCATTATACTAACATAGTGTATCATCACCTTTGTTGATTTTCATATGTTGAACCATATCTGCATCCCTGGAATAAGTCCCACATAATAATGATGTATGATTCTTTTATGCTATTAAATTTGATTTTCTATTGTTTTGTTGAGGACTTTTGCATCTAGGTTCAAATGTAGTTTCTGGTCTATAATTTCTTTTCTTGTTGTGTACACAACTGGCTTTTTGTAAAATAACACTGACTTCTTCAAATGATTTTGAAAGTGTTCTCTCCATTAAATTTCCTTTTTAAATAAAGTCAAATTTATTTTCAAAATAAGCTTAAATTAGCAAATTTGTTATGTATCTTTAATAAAGATTATATTTTGTATGAGTGTTCACTCAATGAACCTCCAACTTTGTTCTTGTTTTCGTTAGGCCCTTTGCTTTCCACAGACATTTGCTAATCAGTTTGTCAATTTCCACCAAAAAAATATCCCTTGGTTTTGACAGAGATTGTGATGCATAAAGAGATTGACTTTGGAAGAAGTAAAAATCTTAAAATATTGAGTCTTCCCTGACATGGAAAATGTTAGTTTCTCTTTTTTTGTGGTTTGCTCTAACCTAACTCAACAATATATTGTTGATATCAGTATGGAGATTTTGCCCATACGTAATAAGATTTATTTTGGGAATTTGTTAATGCTACTATAAATAGTAGTTTTCAAGTTTTATTTTTATTGTTGGCTTCAGGTATATAGAAATACAATTAAATTGTGTATTGACTGTTTACCATCAACTTTAATCAATCCCTTTATTAACTCATTATTTGTATACACATAAAATAGTTATCTATGAGTAAAAACTGTGTTATTGTTTTCATTTTAATCTTTAGTCCCTTTATTCCTTTTCCTGGTCTTACTGCTGTGGCTATGAATTTCAGTACAGTGTTGAATAGAAGTGATTTTGTTGGAAATATTTTTTTAAAAATCTCTTTACGCTGCTCTTTATCACTTTCAAAGTTCCTTCCAACTTAGATCATTTGTCTTCAGCCTGTAAAACTGCCTCTAGTATATATGTAATGCAGTTGTTCTAATCACAATATCTCAGTTTTTTCTTTTCAGATGTCTTTATTTTGCCCTTATTTCATGAATGGCATTTTATATGGATAAAAGTATTCTAGAATTTGTTTCTCAGGGGCTGTCTTGCGTGGGAAGCACCTGCACAGCAGCTAGGACACTATGGTTAGGGTTGAACCTCACATTCAGCCAACCTGAGGGTCATGCCTACACAGGAACAGGCCAATAGTAATGAAGACTCAATTAAAATAGGAGGGCACACATGACCCATACAATTGACATTTCTATAGTACCCAGGTCAGGAGATTAAGGAGACTACACCACTGGGTCCTACAGGAGACTACTACATAAGGCCACCCCATGAAGGCTGGGAATCATAACAGATCTATCTTATATATAGAAACAAACACAAATAAATGGCTAAAATTGAGAGACAAAGAAACAATCCCCCCCAAAAAAGAATAAGAACAATTTTCAGAAAAGGAAATAAATGAAATGAAGGCAAGCATTTACCACAGAGAGAGTTTGAAGTAATGGTTACAAGGATGTTTGAGGAAGTTAGAACTACAACAGCATTAAAATAAACATAGAAACCATGAAAAAGAACCAGTCAGAAATGAAGAATACCATATCTGACATCAATAATAAACTGGAAGAGATAGTTGCAAGTGTGGCACAGTTGGTTGGAGCATTGCTCTGTAAACTGAAAAGTCATGGTTTTGTTTCCTGGTCATGCCACATGCCTAGGTTGCGTGTTTGGACCCCATTCAAGGTGCATTGTTTCCCTCTCACCTTTATGTTCCCTTCCTTCTCTTTCTCCTTCCCTTTCCCCTTCTCTAAAATCAGTAAGCATGTCCTCAGGTAAGGATAAAAAAATACACTTAAAGAAATAAAATATAGTTTGGATCAAGCATAGGATTGAATCAGCAATGTGGAAGACAAAGTAAAAAAAAAAAAAACCCAAGTAGAGCAGCAAAAAAATTGAAAAAAGAACAAGGATAGTTTAAGAAAACTTTGGAACAACATAGAACATAAAAATATCCACATTATAGGGTTACCAGATGAGAAGAGAAAGAGCAAAGGATCAAGAAACTATTAGAAGAAATATGGCTGAAAGTTTCCCTAACCTGGAGAAAGTAAAAGACAAACAAGCCCAAGAAATTCAAAGAGTTCCAAACAATATGAACCCAGATGCCCACACCAAGACACATCATAATGAAAATGGCAAAGGTTAAAGACAAACTTAGGATCTTAAAAACATCAAGAAAAAAGCAGATAATTACCTACAAGGGAGCTCCTATAAGACTGTCAGCTTATCTTTCAATAGAAACTTTTCAGGCAAGAAGAAATTGATATGAAATATTCAAAGTGGTGAAAAGCAAAAACCTACAATTAGGACTTCTTTACCCAGAAAGGCTATCATTTAAAATTAAAGCAGAAATGAAGAGCTTCCCTGACAAGAAAATCTAAAGGAGTTTGTTAGCACCAAATCAATATTAAAAGAAATGTTAAAGGACCTGCTTTACAAAGTAGAAGAAGAAACAATAACAACAACAACACAGAGAAAGATAAAAGAATAAATGGCAATAAATACATAGCTATCAATAATCACTTTAAATGTAAATAGCTTAAATGCTCCCACCAAAAAACATAGCTAGCTGAATGGATAAGAAAACAATGCCCATATATTGGCTGTATAAAAAATACACACCTAAAAATGAAAGGTACATAGATTAAAAGTAAAGGGATGGAAAAAGATATTTCATGCTAATGGAAAGGAAAAAAAGCTGGTCTAGCAATACTTATAGCTAACATAATAGACTTTAAAACCAAGGCTATAGTAAGAGATGAAGAGGACACTACATAATGATAAAAGGAGCAATCAAACAAGAGGATATAACTCTGGTAAGCATTTACTCACCCAACAGAAAAGCACCTAAATATGTAAAACAAATCTTGATAGACATAAAGGGAGAGATTGACAGTAATACAATTATAGTAGAGGATTTTAACAACCTTTTGGCAACAATGGATACATCTTCCAGACTGAAAAAAAATAAGGAAATGACAGCCTTAACTGATACACTAAATCAGATGTACTTATTCAATATCTTCAGAGCATTTCATCACAAAGCACCAGGATATACATTCTTTTCAAGTGCACATGAAATATTTTATAGGATAGACCACATATTAGGATACAAAAAAGCCTCAATAAATTTAAGAATATTGAAATCATATCAAGCATCTTCTCTGGCCATAATGGTGTGAAACTAGAAATCAACCACAAGGAAAAAACTGAAAAACAAAGTCATAGAGGCTAAATAACATGTTAGTAAATAATGAGTGGTTAACAAATCCAGGAAGAAATCCAAAGTTTCCTTGAAAGAAATGAAAATGGAAACACAACAACCTAAAATCTATGAGACACAGTGAAAGCAGTCATAAGAGGGATATTCATTGCATTACAGGAAAAACTCAAATAAACAATCTAAGTTTACACTTAAAGGAATTGGAAAAGAGCAGCAAACAAAAGATCAATGAAATGGAGAGTTGGTTCTTTGAAAAGATAAATAATATTGACAAACCTTTAACCTGACTCATGAAGATAAAAGAGAGAGGACCCAAATAAATACAATCAGAATTGAAAGAGAAGTAACAACTGACACCAAAGAAACACAAAAGGTTGTAAGAAAATATTATGAACAACTATATGTCAACAAATTGGATAATCCGAAAAAAAAAAGAATAAAGTCTTAGAAACATACAATCTCCAAAACTAAATCAGGAAGAATCGGAGTTCCGGCCAAGATGGAGTCATAGGCAGTCGCACTGTGCTTCCTCGCGCAACCAAGACTGAAAACAACAAAGATTGAGAAACAATTAACAACCAGAATAGAGGGAAATTAATTGAACAGAAGTCGGGCTCCAGTACATCCAGACGGGTAAGGAGTGGCGGAGTCAGGAGGCCTGCGAAGTGGGGTCGAGGGTTCCCGGCAGAAGAGGCGCTGGCTGGCGGGTGCGCAGGGTGCAGACGGCAGCGGCAGCGGACAGACCGGTGGCAGATGCTGGGCGCGGAAGCGCGGAGGTGACTAGCAGACCCAGTGAGGGGCGCAGGGCAGCTGGCTGTCCGCAGCCACACATTTGCGCACGAACTAAGTGAAAAACAGGCAGCGCTGCCACGTTTCAAAGCTTAAGAGCCCCGTCTGGGAACTGAGGCCGGGAGACTCTCCCAGCCTCACAGGAGACTTCTCGGGGAAGCCCACAGAGTCAGAGAAAGTACACCAGCCCACCGCCCGGGAGCCAGCACAGCAAGGGCCCAGTTTGCTTGTGGGAGGCAGTGGAGGGGACGGAAGTCCTAGAGAGAGCGGAGCAGGCGCCATTGTTCCCTCTCAGACCCTGCCCCCACAGACAACGTCACAACCCAGCGACTGGGGTGCCCCGCCCCGTGAACACCTAAGGCGCTGCCGCCCTTATGTAACAGCCGCATCCGAACCAAAGGAAAATTAAAAAGATGGCTCAAACATATTTGAAAGCCCCAGAACCAATTTTTTTAAGTGACCAAGAAATTGCCGAATTACCAGATGCACAGTTCAAAGCACTGGTGATCAGGAAGCTCACAGAACTGGTTGACTTTGGACATAAATTAGATGAACAAATGCAGGCTACGATAAGAGA
>PVIA01010013.1:0-55508 GCA_004024845.1 Tonatia bakeri | reverse complement strand
TCGTTGAACTTCCTTATAATCATTGTTTTGAACTCAATATCTGATAGTTGAGTTGCCTCTATTTCATTTAGCATTCCTTCTGAGGCTTCCTCCTTTCCCTTCATTTGCGGATTGTTTCTTTGTTTTCTCATTGTTATTGTTCCTGAGACTCTTCTTGTTAACCTCTGTTTCTTAACTTGATCTGTTCTGGTTCCTTGTGTTTATGGTGTGAACTTATGTGTTAGAATACCTGTGAGATTCAGTGGTGTAGCCTCTTTTGGGTATCCTGGTGTTCGCAGCTTCCCCCTACTCTTTTTTTGTGATCAGTTGGAGGAGTAAGGCAAAATGGGTTAAGACAGCAAACCAGTATTCTATAATATTTACAGTAGCAGCCAGTAGAGAAGAGAGGGGAGATCCTTTGACTATATATAGTGCAAATCGTGATCTTCCACCCCACTATCCACATTTTAAAAGATATGGAAAGAAGATAAGACTCTTAGTGGAGAGGAAAGTGTTGTTAGTTAGATCTAGAAAGCTATGAGGCTGCAAGAGGTCAGATTCTGAAGTGAGGTAGGAATAAAGAATAGTAAATAGGAGTAGTCTATAAAAGAATAGTAATAACCCCTACATTAAAAGTGTTTAGGAAATGCGAGGTGAGCCAAGATCTGTGAGGGGTGTTAAGTTGTATTCACAAGTGTATGGAATAAGTCTTATTTACAGTAATATTGAAGCAACAGTCTTGCGGCAGATTCTATGAGATCTAGACAACAAGAATAAGGAGCATAGAATCTTGAGTGGTGTACCAGTGGGACCCAAGTGAGGGACAGTAAATTATCCCCACACTGTGAATGAGGTGATTGGGGGAACCTATCAAACGACAGTATAACCAGCCAAGCAAAGAAGATTATGTAGAAAGAAAATGAAATACTATTGAAATAAAAAATGTCAGAAAAAAGAGAAAAAGATAATATAAATTTGCAGGCAGAAAGAAACAAAAACAAATAAACAACACAACAAAAAAGAACAGAAGATGTATTGCAGGAGAGATGGATTTGGAGCAGAAGTAATAGTATTAAGATGGATGGAAGAGAATCATAAGGAATTGAGAGATATAAAAATAATAAGAGTTTAAAAAAATAAGAAGTTGCTTAATAAACAAAAACAAGATAAAATCAAACAATCAAACAACAACAGCAAGATAAGGGGGAGAAGAAAAAAGAAAAAAGAAAAAAGGAAGAAGAAAACACACACACTCACACAGAGAAAAAGAAAAAATAAACAAAGAAACAACAACAAAACAAAAGCAAATTAAAAACAAAAGAAAACAAAACCAAAAAAACCTCTTGTGGGAATGTTCCTGCCAGTTCAAGCAGGCTGAGAGGCAGTAAGAATGCGCTTCACCCTTCTGAAACAGAACTCAGTCAGACTCAGGGCTGGCCCCCAGCTTTTCCCAGAAATGATCGCTGCCTCCATCTGGGCTTAGGGAGCAAGCTGCGGAGGTGGCAAGGGGTTGCGCCCCTCCCCCAGCTTCGCCACCACAGGCTCTATGCTCAGCGAAGCACCCGCCTCTCTTCCGGGTTTACGGTGCCAGGGCTGGGGCTGCGAGGAGTTCTGTACTTCACCTCTGTGGGCTCCACGCTCCAGGGAAGTCCCGTCTCTCCTCTGGTTTCACGATGGACCCTCCGGGGTTTGGGAGGGGTCATGTATTTCCCTTTGCTCCCGCTGCCGCGGGCCCCAGGGACCCGAGAAGCGCTGTGTAATTTCTGGGCTCCCCGGCTCCAAAGTCAGCAACCCCGGCAGGGCACGCGCCCGCTCCAAATCACCTCAGCTCCGGAAGCCCTTCCCTTGTTCCCAGCCATGGGGTCTCAGTCTTCCCCAAAACCACACACTCCCCTGATTGGGGACGTGGGCGCCCGTGGCAAGGCCTCCCTTGTTCCGGCAGACTGGGCACTCACTGTTCCCCGGAAAGTTTGCGGGTGCGCACAGCTCCCACACCTCTGCTTCTCGATCCCTGCCTGGGGATGGGGACGGGGTGGCGACTCGGCTCTCCTGGTGGTGCCTGGAGACAGACCCCGAAGCGCCGGCCTACTCTCTGTGGGTGCCGGCCCACTCCCCTCGGGCGCCGGCCCACTCTCCTCAGCGCCGGCCTACTCTCCGCTGGCGCTGGCCCGCTCTCCGCTCCTAGCACAGGCCCCTTTTGTTCCTGAAGACGTGCTCCTACCGTCTGTTCATTCAATGTCTGGTCAACTTCTGATGCCCTGTTTTCATAAATGTTGCGATATTGGTGGTCTCCTGTTCTGTCTCTCCTCAAATAGGCCAAATTCTCCCCGAGCAGTGGAGAAGGGGATCAGGACTCCCCCCACAACGCCGCCATCTTCCCAACCTGAATAATGTTTTGCCATTATAAAATAACCCACTTTATGCCTGGTAACAGCTTTTACTCAAAAATCTACTTTTTTTTAAATAATATAAGAACTCCAGTTTTCTTTTGATTAGTGTTAGTATGTTATCCTTTTTTCTGTCTATTGTGGGGCAATTTTCCATTGATCTCTTACATTTTTATAGTGCTTGTTTCAGCTTTGTTCTGGACTTTGTTTTTTAAAAAAAGAATCATGTAACAGTTTTGCAAGGTAGACATAGGGTAGAGGGAAGAGGCCAGAATGTTTTTCCTGACCAGAATAATAAAAAGAAAAGTTAATTTAGAACAATTAATTAGTTAAATTTGATTATTGATATGGTTGGACTTCATGGAACCATTTTGCTATGTATTTTCTATTTGTTCTATCGGTTCTTTGTTCCCTTTGTTTTATTTTTCTGCCATTTTTTAGACTGAGTTTTTTGAAAAGATTAAACTTTTTTTGTCCTTACCATAGGACATTTTTTTCATTGCTCTTAGAGAGAGGGGAAGGGAGAGAGTGGAGAAAAGAGAGGAGAGGGGAGAGGAGAGAAAGGAAGGGGAAGGAAGGAGAGAGGGGCAGAAATACAGATGTAAGATAGAAATACTGATTTGTTGCCTTCTGCATGCAGCCCCTGACTGGGGATGAATATAAAACCTACATATGTGCCCTGACTGGGAATTGAACCCAAATCTTTCAGTGTATGGGATGACACTGTAATCAACTGAGACACGCTGGTCAAGGTTTTTTGTTGAATTTTTAATGGCTAAAACAAAAAATATCTAAAACTGAAGTCCCTGGAAGAACCATTTGTTCTTATTGGTCTTATACCTCCCTTTGAACTTGACCTTGGCCTCCCCTGGGCCTTGTGTGTCACATCAGGGTCTATGACGTCCTTGTTGATGACAGTTTTGTCCAAGAGGATATCCACAAAGTATCTTGTTGCATGAGGTGATTGTAGTTATAAACTTTCTCAAAAGACTTGATTTTTGATCTCTTGGCAATTTTCTTGCTCAAGGCATCTTCACTTTGCTGGGATAGTGATAAATTCTAGCCAACAGAGCATGCTTATAGAGGTGGTCTGAGGTGCCATAATCAATGTTTGTCATGATGACTACTTTGTATCTGGAAGAGTGTCTTGCCAGGACTAGCACTATTTCCCCAGGTTTCATAAACTTGCCCATTTCTACAGCAGCCACTTGGGCATAGACCAGAAAGAAAAGAACCACACTTCCACTCTAAACTGAGTATTTTTAAAATTCCACTTTATCTCCTTTTTATTTTTGAATCATTAGTTATACTTCTTTTTTGTGTAATTTTATTTGTTGCCTTAAGTCTTAGACTAGACATGTTTAACCTATCACATGTGTAAGTATGTGATGGCTACTGTCACAAATCACTAAAAACCTGGTGGCTTAAAGCAAAAGAAAATTATTCCATCATGAAATCTGAAATAAATTTCACTGGGATAAATTCAAGGTATTGGCATGACCACACTCCCTTCAAAAGCTCTACAGAGGAATTTCTTTCTTGCCTCTTCCTGTTTGTGGTGGCTGCTGACATTTTTGATATGTGACCACATCACTTGAATCTTTGTCTCCATGGTAACATTGTATACTCCTTTTTTTTTTTTTTTTGTCTGTGTCAGATAGTCTTCTGCTGCTCTCTTATAAGGACACTTGTGATTGCATTTAGGGTCTACCCAGATGATGTAGGATAGTCATCCCAGATTAATATCCTTAAAGTATTCATATCTACAAAGTCTTTGCCATTTAAGGTAACATTCCAAGGCTCCAGAAGTTAGGACTTAATACCTTTGAGAGCCATTATCCAGCCTACATCACAGCCTAGTTTCAAGTGGTATTATAACACTCCTACATATATAACAAGAAAACTTATAACAGTATATTTTCACTTCAAATTTGTTTGTGTGCTATTATAGACATACATTTATATATATTCTAACTTCACTACATTGTTACTGATTTTCCTTTTCTTTTTTTAAGAAAAAAGTAGTTATTTTAGAAACAGGGAAGGGAAGGAGAACAAGGAGAGAAACATCAATGTGAGAGAGAAACATCCATTAGTTACCTCTTGTATGTGCCCCAACCGGGGACCAAACCTGTAACCTAGGCATGTGCCCTGACTTGGAATTGAAACAGCAACCTTTCCTTTTGCGAGATGATGCTAAACTAACTGACCTACCCCAATCAAGGCACTGATTTTTCTTTAAACAGCCAATTATCTTGGAAGACTTAAATTTAAAATATCTTTATATAGGATCCAAGATGGTGGCAGAGTAGCTGGAAGCTCCATTTATCTGCTCTCAGACATGACCAGATTTGAAGTCAGGACACAGAGTGAAGAGTGAGTGAAAGTATCTATGAGTGAGCACATATGCAGGTGAGAGAGTGGGGAGTGCACAGGAGTACACAGAAACTGGACTGTCTGTGGGTTGTAAGGGAGCTGATGGCACAGGCTTTCTAGGTGTTCCACCACTGCTGCCCACTGCTGGCAGCACAGAGTTGGGGCAGCTGTAGATCAACTCAGGACCCTTGAGGCCTGGGAGGTGCAGGCTCCTGAAACAGCACAGGTGAGTACACCTGCCTGAGGCTGAAGATCTCTGGAGGGCGTGGGGTCAGCATGCTGCCACCACCCTGTGTTACAGTATAGCTGTGGAACTCTTCCTAACAACAACAGAGAAAGATTCAGAGAGCAACTTCATCTAAAACTGTTGGAGGCTCTGAAAGGAGATGGCCAGCCCAGACTGTGAGTGACTATGAGTTTTTTGGGGACAGGGAATGCTTGGAGAACAGGAGCCACAGGGACTAATGAAATAGTATGAGGGGTATAGAGAAACAGTTTTTTTTCCTTTTTAAAAATATTTTATTGTTTATGCTATTACAGTTGTCCCAATTTTTTCCCTTTGCCCCCTCTACCCTGTCCCCACAATTTAAGCCTATCCATTTATTTTTTTATTACTTTATTGTTTTTCAGTTATAGTTGTCTGCATTTACCCCTCCCACCCCCCTGCACCCCAGCCAAACCCATTTCGCACCTTTGCTTTCACCACCCACTTGGTTTTGTCCATGTGTCCTTTATAGTTGTTCCTGTAAACACCCCCCATTATGTCCTCCCACCTTCTCTCTGGTTACTGCCAGATTGTTTTTAATTTCAATGTCTCTTGTTATATTTTGTGTGTTTTTTGCTTTTGTTGATTAGGTTCAACCTAAGGTGAGGCTATATGGTATTTGTCCCTCACTGCCTCGCTTATTTCTCTTAGCATAATGCTCTCCAGTTCCATCCAAGCTGTCACAAGGGGTAGGAGCCCCTTCTTTCTCTCTTCTGCATAGTATTCCATTGTGTAAATGTACCATGGTTTTTTGACCCACTCAATTACTGATGGGCACTTAGGTTGCTTCCAGCACTTGGCTATTGTAAATTGTGCTGCTATGAACATTGGGATGCATAGGTTCTTTTGGATTGGTATTTCAGGGTTCTTAGGATATAATCCTAGCAGTGGAATTGCTGGGTCAAAAGGCATTTCCATTTTTGGTTTTCTGAGGAAATTCCATACAGTTTTCCACACAGCTGCATCAGTCTGCATTCCCATCAATGGTATACTAGGGTTCCCTTTCCTTCACGTTCTCTCCAACACTTGTTTGTTGATTGTTTATGATGGCCATTCTCAATGCTGTGAAGTGTTATCTCATTGTAGTTTTAATTTGCATCTCTCTGATGGTTAGTGATTTTGAGCAACTTTTCATATGTTTCTGGGCTCTCTATATGTCTTCCTTGGAGAAGTGTCTTTTCAAGTCTTTTGCCCACTTTTTTAATTGGGTTGTTTGTCTTCCTGGAGTGGAGTCATATGAATTCTTTACATATCTTGGAGATCACACTCTTGTCTGAGGTATCATTGGCAAATATGTTTTCCCATATAGTTGGTTCTCTTTTGATTCTAATGTTTTCTGTAGCCATGCAGAAGCTCTTTAATTTGATGAGGTCTCATTTGTTTATTCTTTCCTGTATGTCCCTTGCTTTAGGGAACATATCGGTGAAGATATTGCTGTATGGAATGAGATTTTCTTACCTATGTTCTCCTGAAGGACTTTTATGGTGCCACGGCTTATGTTTAAATCTTTTATCCACCTTGAATTTATTTTTGGGTATGGTGTAAGTTGGTGATCGAGTTTCATTTTTTTTGCATGTAGCTGTCCAGCTCTCCCAACACCATTTGTTGAGCAAGCTATTTTGCTCCATTTTATACTTCTTCCCCCTTTGTCAAATATTAATTGACCATAGAGACTTGGGGCTTATTTCTGGACTATGTTCTGTTCCATTGGTCTATATGTCTGTTCTTATGCCAGTACCAGGGTGTTTTGAATACAGTGGCCTGTAATACAGTTTGATATCATGTATTGTGATTCCTCCTACTTTGTTTTTCTTTCTCAAACTTGCTGCAGCAATTTGGGATTGTTTATGGTTCCATATAAATTTCTGAAACATTTGTTCTATTTCTGTGAAATATGTCATTGGTAGTTTAATAGGTATTGCATTGAATCTATAAATTGCTTTGAGTAGTATGGACATTTTGATTGTTAATTCTTCTGATCCATCAGCATGGTGCATGCTTCCATTTGTTTGTCTTTCTTAATTTATTTCTTCAGTGTTGTGTAGTTTGCTGGGTACAGGTCTTTTACCTCCTTGGTTAGGTTTATTCCTAGGTGATTTATTTTTCTTGTCGCTATATCAAATAAGATTGTTTTCCTGATTTCTGTTTCTGATATTTCATTGTTGGTGTACAAAAATGCCTTTGATTTCTGAGTATTTACTTTGTATCCTGCTGTTTTGCCAGATTCACTTATCAGGTCGAGTAGTTTTTTGGTGGAGTCTATACGGTTTTCTATGTACACTATCATGTCACTTGTAAACAATGGCAGTTTTGCTTCCTCCTTCCAATATGGATGCTTTTTATTTCTTTTTCTTGTCTGATTGCTGTGGCTAGGACTTCCAATGCTATGTTGAATAAGAGTGGTTAAAGTGGGCATCCTTGTCTTGTTCCTGATCTTGGTGGGAAAAGTTTTAGTTTTTGCCCATTGGGTATGATGTTGGCTGCAGGTCTCCTGTATGTGGCCTTTATTATGCTGAGGAATGCTCCCTCTATTCCCAGTTTGCTAAGTGTTTTTGTCATACATGGGTGCTGTACCTTATCAAGTGTGTTTTCTGTATCTATTGATATGATCATGTGATTTTTTTCTTTCGTTTTGTTTATGTGATGTATTACATTTATTGATTTGCAAATATTGTACCATCCTTGCATCCCTGGGATGAATCCCACTTGATCATGGTGTATGATCTTTTTAACATTTTACTGGATGTGGTCTGCCAATATTTTGTTGAGGATTTTAGCATCTATGTTCATTAGCAAATTGGCCTGAAGTTTTCTTTCTTTGTTGTGTATTTATCTGGTTTTGGGATTAGGATGACGCTGGCTTCACAAAAATCATTTGGGAGTCTTCCATCTTATTGGATTTTTTGACATAATCTATGAAGGATTGGGGTTAGCTCATCCTTAAATACTTTGTAAAATTGTCCTGTGAAACCATCTTATCCAGGTCTTTTTGTGTGTCAGGAGTTGTTTGATTACTGCTTCAAATACAAAAACACTTTTAAAAGGGAGCTGGTACCAGATCCAAGGCTCAGCAGGGACCCAGGGCTCTCACACCTGTGTATATGGGTGGTGCACATCAACTTTGCAAACCAAAAACTCAGAGGCAGAGAATACACTGAAGTAATGGGAGGACCTGACCAAGCATGGCTTGTGAGCAGAGGGCAGCTAAGAGTGGAGAATTCAGGCCAAACCTCCTGTGAGACAGCAGCAGGCTTGGGTCTTGAAGGCAGGACCTGAATTCCTGAGATTTGCTGTAGTAAACCAGATCCTTTCACAGACTGGTGAAACCGACCCTCACCTGTGGGATTAAAGGCTCAGTAGATGGGTCAGGCTAGGCTCAGGAGTTTCCTGCTGCATACATTTCCTCAGGGGTAAGAATAAAAAGTGCAGATCAGGCTCTTCACCAGACACTACATTCAACAGAGCTCCTTGGGCCCGTTTCTAAGAAACCCAGCGCAGCAGAGAAAGTAGAGAAAGGCACTAAAAGACACTATCTTCTCTCTTTCATGGCTGTTTAACATTGACTTCATATCTTTCATGTTTGGGCACAATATGGCACCACGTTTTATAATATGGTCTATTTCAAATCTCATATATTGCTCTTCCCTTGTCTTACTCCATACTACCTCTTTCCTCCCTCTTTGTATTTTTGTTCCAAACTCTATTTTCTCTGTTGCTACAAGTTGTTTATATTCTGCACTAATGCTATTGCTCCCCCTCCAGCCTCTCAAAACAATTTGTCACTAGTTATCTCACATTCTTTTTTCCTATTCTTGAACCCTTACTTTCTCTCCATCTTTATCAATCTTTGCTCTTAGATTGTAGATAAGAAGGCTGTTGTTACTCTTCTTCAATCTGATTTCTAGATAGTCACTATCGTATTTCAAATCCCAAATTTCACTGTTTATCTCACCTACTCCATTTAGTCTTCCTACTGCTCCTTCCTTTTTTCGTTTTAAATGTTAATTTTCCCTGTCTTAGCCAGGCTTTCCTTCTACACTCTTAGTATTCCTACCCCCTCTGTCCTCTCAAAATAACTTCTCATTCCTCTAGATGACTCTTAAACTCTTCTTTCTTTCCTTTAATCCTGTTATTCCTATCCCACCTATAAAATCTTAGCTAACTGGTTGTTGATATTACAGTGGGGGAGCTTTTACTACAGTTAGGTCCATAGTTTATATATATGTGTATGTGTACACACACACACACACACACACAGATACACACACACAGTTGTGGTTGTCTGTTTTTTCTCATATATATATATACACACACACACACACACACACACACACATACATTTTTTCTTAAATTTGTTTTAATCTAATACTATATGTTTTCCTTCTCTCCATTCCACCTTCTCTCCTCCCTTTTTTATTTGTGAAGTAAATTTTATTTACTCTCCCTCTCTGCCTTGTCTCTATTCCTTAGTCTTATTATTGACCCTCCCTCTATTGTTGCAAAATCTCTTTTCTTTTAGTAAGTCATGTCATATTCTTTTTTTCTTTCTTAAAATAGTCTTAATCTCTTTACACCTTATTACTATGGGCCCATTTGATGTTTATAGTGTAATTGTGGTGTTGGTTTATTTCCTGTGCTGTTTGGTTTTTCTTTTGGCAGCACCAGTACCACAGGATACAAGATGTGGTGGGTGGAGTGACTCTCTTAGTCAGTCATATGGAGGGATGAGCCCACCAAAGAATGATCCAACAACAACCAAAATCCAACTACACTGGAGAGACCAAATAAAAGGCATAAAAAGGACAGCACAAGAGCGCCAGCTGAGGTGATGAAGGAGACTGCACCACTGAGTCCTAAAGGTCCCTTATCACAGAAGATCACACCATGAACACAGGGAGTCAAAACAGATAAATCTATCATGCAGAAACAAACAAAAAAAGGCCATGAAAATGGAGAGACAAAGAAACAACCCCTGATTGAAACACAAGGAAGAATTTCCAGAAAGACTGCTAAATGAAATTGAGGTAACCAAACTATCAGACATTAAGTTCAAAATAATGGTTATAAGGATGCTCAAGGAGCTCAATGAGAACTTCAGAGAGTTCCAGCCAAGATGAAAGCATAGGTAGAAACCCTTTGCTTCCTCACACAACCAAAAGGAGGATAACAACCAATCTAAAATCAATAAACAACCAGAAGTACCAGAAAATCAAACTGCACAGAACTCTGATAACCAAGAAATTATAGAAAAAGTCAACCAGAATAACCAGACCTGTAAGAACATGTGTTACAGTCAAGGCTGGATGAAAAAAATCACTGTGAGGTGACAGACTGTGCGTGTAGGGCTGGCTGAAGGTGAAACTGAGACTCAGAGTTAGCTGTGGACTACAGCAGTTGCTGTGGCGGGAGAAATTCCCAGTGTCACATGAGAGTTCTTTGGAAAGTGGGCTAGAAACAAGCAGGCGATCTGTATTTTTCTCTCTTTGGCCCCTCTGCCACAAGCAGTGCCACAGCGCAGCAAGGAGAGCTGCCCAGCTCTGGCAAATACCTAAGGCCCTGACCCCTTACAATTTAGCAGGTGTGCTGAGACAAAGAAATATAGCCCAAATGAAAGAACAGAACAAAACTTCAGAAAGAGAACTAAGCTATAGTCAACATAACTGATGGAGAATTTAAAGCCCTGGTAATCAAAATGCTCACAAAACTGATAGAGCTTGGTAAAAAAATGAAAGATACCCAAAATGAAATAAAGTAAAATATTTAAGAAACCAACAGTGACAGGAAGGAAACAAGAACTCAAAGCAATGCTTTGTAACAAGAGGAAAAAATAAACATCCACCTGGAACAAAATGAAACAAGAATTCAAAAAAGTGAAGAGAAGATTAGGAATCTGTAGGACAACCTGAAACATTCTAATGTCTGAATTATAGGGGCTCCAGAAAGAGAACAGCGACAGCAAGAAATTGAAAACCTATTTGAACATATAATAAAGGAAAAATTCCCTAATCTGGCAAAAAAAAAAAAAAAAAAAAAGAATTTCAGGAAGTCCGGGAAGCCCAGAGAGTCCCAAAGAAGTTGGACCCAAAGAGGAACATACCGGGACACATCATCATTAGGTACCCAAGATTAAAGATAAAGAGAGAATCTTGAAAGCAGCAAGAGAAAAGAAGACCATTACCTACAAAGGAGTGCCCATAAGGCTATCAGCTGATTTCTCAAAAGAAACCTTATAGACAAGAAGGGTCTGCAAAGGAGTAATTGAAGTCACGAAAGGCAAGGACTTACATACAAGATTACTATATCCAGAAAAACTTTTACTTAGAATGAAAGAGCAGCTACAGTGCTTCCCAGATAAGGTCAAGTTCATCACCGAGCCATTATTATATGAAATGTTAAAAGGAGTTATGTAAGAAAAAGAAGATAAAAAATATGAACAGTAAAATGACAACAAATTCACAACTATCAACAAATGAACCTAAAAGCAAAGAAAAACAATGAAAATAAAAACTAAGCAAACAACTAGTATAGGAACAGAATCAGAGAAATGGACACCACATGAGGGATTTCAGTGGGGAAAGGAAGGGATAAATACGGGGGAAGGTACAGGGAAGAAGAAGCTTAATTAGTAGGCATAAAATAGATCGGGAGAGATAAAAATGGCATAAGAAACAGAAAACTTGAAAAAAAACTTATATGTACAACCCATGGACATGAATTAAGGAGGGGTGAATGCTGGAGGGTTGGGGTATGCAGGGTAGAGTGGGGATAAAGAGGGAAAATTGGGAAAACTAATATCATAATCAATAAAATGTACTTAAAAAGAAGAAAATGGAAATCACCTTGTGTTATAATATCTTTGAAGTGAAAATAAATCAGTACTTTCTACAAAACAAAACGGACTTCAAAGAACAGCAGGGAAGCTTCAAGAAACTTACTGTGAACTACATCAGCATGAAGAAGGACATAGGAACTCTCAATAACAGGAGGAAATGAAAAATACAGCATCTGAAATGAGGAAAACAGTAGATGTTATCAAAACTGGGATATATGAAACAGAGGATCAAATCAGTGAGCTGGAAGATAGGATAGAAAGAAATTTCCAGAAAGAGCACCAAAGTGAAAAAATACTCAAAAAGAAAGAAGAGGGGTTAAGGAAGTTTCCGGGCAACATGAAACATAATAATATCTGTATCATAGGTATACCAGAAGGAGAAGAAAAAGAGCAAAGGATAGAAAACCTATCTGAAAAATGAATGACGGAGAACTTCCCTAACTTGATGGGAGGAAAAGCCACTCAAGTCCAGGAAGCACAGAGGGTCCTGATCAAGATGAACCCACTGCAAGAGGCCCACTGCAAGTCACATCATAATTAAAATGGCAAAATTCAAAGGCAAATAGAGAATCTTAAAGGCAGCAAGGGAGAAACAGATAGTAACATACAAGGGAGCTCCGATAAGGCTAGCAGCTGATTGCTCAACAGAAACACTATAAACTAGAAGGGAATGGCGAGATATATTACAAGTAACGAAAAGGAAAGGCCTGCAAACAACACTAGTCTCTACCCACCAAGGCTATAATTTAAAATGGAAAGTGAAATAAGGAGTTTCCTAGACAGAGGAAGGCTAAAAGAATACATCTCCACCAAAGAAATATTGCAAGATATGCCAAAGGGACTGTTTTGTGAAGATGAAGGAAATGAGTGAGAGAAAGACAAACACAGGTACAAAGGGGGAAATGGCAATGAATAACAGCCTATCAATAATAACCTCAAATCTAAATGGAAGAAAAGCTCCAACCCAAGTACATAGTGTAGCTGAGTGGATAATACAATAAGACCTGTATATATAGGGTCTGCAATAGACTCACCTCAGAACAAAAGACCTATATAGACTGAAAGTGAAGGGTTGGAAAAAAATATTTGAAGCAAATGGTCAAAAAAAAAAAAAAGCCAGGGTAGCAATACTTTTATCAGACAAAAATAGACTTCAGAACAAAGGCTATAAAAGAGACAGAGAAGGACACTTCATAAAACTTAAGGGTAGAATCTATTGGGAAGATATAAATACTGTAAATATATATGCACCCAAACTAGGAGCACCCAAACATATCAGCAAAATCTTGGAGGACTTCAAGAAAGATATAGACAAGAACACACTTATACAAGCGGATTTTAACACCCCTCTGTCAACAATGGATAGATCTTCCAAACAAAAAATCAACAAGGATATTGTGGCACTGAATGACACCCTAGATCCAATGGGCTTAACTGATATGCACAGAGTGTTTCACCCCAAGGAAGCAAAATATACTTTCAAATGCACATGGACCATTCTCAAAGATAGACAACATGATAGGACACAAAACAATCCTCAACTAATTCAAGAAAACTGAAATCATATCAAGCATTTTCTCCAACCACAATGGCTTGAAAATAGAAACCTACATCAAGGGAAAAACTCAAAAACTGTCAAATTCATTGAGACTGAATAACATGTTAATAAACAATGAATGGGTTAACAACAAGATCAAGGAAGTAATAAAAAAAAGTTTCTGGAAACAAATAAAAATGAACACACAACAGTCCAGAGCCTGTGGGACACAGTGAGGGCAGTCCTGACAGGGACAGTCATGGCAATACAGGCCTACCCAAAGCAGATAGAAAAATCTTAAATAAATAACCAAATCCTACACTTATAAGAACTAGAGGAACAACAACAAAGCCCAGAGCAAGTAGAAGGAAAGAAATAATCTCAATCAGAGCAGAATTAAATAACAGGGTCTAAATAAACAATTCAAAGGATCAATAAATCCATAAGCTGGTTATTTGAAAGAATAAATGAAATTGACAAACCTCTAACAGATTCATCAAGGAGAAAGGAAAGAAGACCCAAATAAATAAAATCAGAAGTGAAAGAGGAGAAATTACAACCAATATCATAGAAAAGTACAAAGGGTTGTAAGAATTTACTATGGACAACTATATTCCAAGAAATTTGAAAACCTGGGCAAAATGGACAAATTTCTAGAAACATAAAATTCCACAAAACTGATTCAAGTAGCAGAAAGCCTGAATACAATGACAACAGGTAGTGAAATTGAAGCAGTAAACAAAAAATCCTGGCATACCAAAGCCCTTGGACCAGATGGTTTGACAGGAAAATTTTACCAATCATTTGGGTAAGCGTCGCTGGTTCAGTTCCCAGTCAGGGCACATGCCTGGGTTGCAGGCCATGTCCTCATCTTTCTCAAACTATTCCAAACAATCAAAGAAGAGGGAAGTCTCCCAAACTCTTTATATGAAGCCAACATTATCTTAATTCTGAAACCAGATAAAGACACAACAAAGAAAACCACATGCCCAAATCACTGATGAACACAGATGATAAAATCCTCAACAAAACATAAACCAACCCAATCCAGCAATACATTACAAAGATCATACACCATGATCAAATGGGATTCATCCAAGGAATGCAAGGATGATACATTGCTAATCAATAAATGTAATTCATCACCTAAATAAAAGAAAAGATAAAAATCACATGATCATATCAATACATGCTGAAAAAGCATTTGATAAAGTACTGCGCCCATTTATGACAAAAACACTCAGCAAAGTGGGGGTAGGTGCATACCTCAACATAATAAAGGCCATATATGAGAAATCCACAGCCAACATCACACTCAATGGGCAAAAAGTAAAAGCTTTCCCCCTAAGATCAAGAACAATGCAGGTGTCCTCTTTCACCACTTCTATTCAATGTAGTACTGAAAATTCTAGCCACAGTGATCAGACAAGAAAAATAAATAAAAGGCATCCAAATTGGAAAGGAGGAAGTAAAACTGTCATTGTTTGCAAATGACATGATAATCTACATACAAAACCCTATAGATTCTACCAACATACTACTCGACTTAATAAGTGAATTTGGCAAAACAACAGGATACAGAGTCAATGTTCAGAAATTGAAGGCATTTTTGTACACTAACAATGAATTATCAGGAAGAGAAATGAGGGGAAAAAATCCCATTTGATATAGCAACAAGAAGAATAAAGTATCTATGAATAAACCTAACCAAGGAGGTAAAAGACCTATACTCAGAGAACTACAGAACACTGAAGAATGAGATTAATGAAGAAACAGATAAATGGAAGCATATACCATGTTCATGGATTGAAAGAATTAAAACCATTAAAATGTCCACACCACCCAAAGCAATTTATAGATTCAATGCATTCCCTGTTAAAATGCCACGATATACTTCACATACATAAAATGAATATTTCAAAAATTTATATGGAACCATAAATGACCCAGAATAACCTCAGCAATTTTGAGAAAGAAGAACAAAGTAGTCAGTGGATTGAGCATGGGCCTGTGAACCAAAGCGTCACTGGTTCAGTTCCCAGTCAGGGCACATGCCTGAGTTGCAGGCCATATCCCCAGTAGGGGGTGTGCTAGAAGAAACCACACATTGATGTTTCACTCCCCCTCTTTTTCCCTCCCTTGCTCTCTCTCTAAAAATAAATAAATAAAATATATTTTTAAAAAAGAACAAGGTCGGAGGAATCACAATATCTGTTATCAAACTATATTATGAGGCCACTGTAATCAATCAAAACAGTCTGGTACTGGCATAAGAAGACATAGAGCAATGGAACATAATAGAGAGCTCAGAAATAAACCCATGTGAATATGGTCAATTGATATTGGACAAAGGGTGCAGGACCATACAATGGAGAAAAAATAGCCTGTTCAGTAAATGGTGTCGGGAGAGATATGGAGAGGTACGTGCAAAAAAGTGAAACTAGACCACCAATTTACACCATACACCAAAATAAATTCAAGATAGATAGAAGACTTACACATAATTCATGATACCATAAAATTCCTAGAGGAGAACATAGGCAAGAAAATTTCAGATAAATGGGGTGCCTTTAAATCTGAGATATTCCTCTCAAATTTCAACTGCCACACATGGATGTGGGAGTAGCCTGTTCCACATCTCTGCCCCTCTTACCAGTATCAATGTGGCTTCTTCTGGGTGTCTTTAGTTATAGTACTTTTGTTCAATTATAGGTTGCTCTGAATGATAGTTTTCTTTAATTTAGCTGTAATTTTGGTGGTTGAAGAACTCCTGCATTTACCTTCATGTTTTATAACATTTGACCGAATACTAGACATTGTGAATTTTACCTTGTATGCTGGATTTTCAGTATGCTTATAAATATTTTTAAGGTTTTGTTCTGGGTCAAATTTGTTCTCAGTCGAATTATTGGAAATATTTTTTTCTGTCTGATTTTGAAGCTGTGTTTGGTAGTTCCCTGAGTGTGTAGTGTAAGACTATTTTGACCCCTCCTTGGACAAATCCCTTCTGAATACTTTTGACTTCCCACGACTAAGATATTTTTTCACATAATTGGTAAGAACATGAAATATTGCCAGCTCTTCATAAGCTTAAGTATTGTACCATATGATGTTTTCGGGTGGTTCTTTCCCTAGCCTTGGGTAGTTTCAATACATAATTACAGTGATCATTAATCAGCTGTGGACTTAAAGGGGTCCCTTTAAGATTTATAGAGCTCTCTCTGTTCTTTAATATTTTATCCAGTATTTTCTCTTCTTAGATTTATTTTCCTTGGCCTTTGTGGACCTTTTCTTCTCCTCAACTGAGGCCTATTTCTGGAATCTGCTTGGTTTTCCTTCTCTTTGTATTATGGCTGGAAACTGCTTTCTATATAAAGTAAGCTTAGGAAATCAAAGGGCTCATTTTATTTGCTTCCTGTTACACAAGGATCATTGTCATTCATGGCCTGATAGCCAATGTCTTGAAATTCATTATTTTATATATTTAATCTATTTTTTTAGTAATTTTAGCCAGGAGGATAAAGCCGTTATTCCATCTCTCTGGAAGCAAAAGTCTTTACATTATCCCTCAAAGAATGATAAATGTAGTAAATGCTCATGGTAAAAAGTCTGATCCAATTCCAATTAAATTTCAGATGTGTCATTAGCCAGGAGTAATGGACACCCTTTCCTATAATGACATAAGCTGCTGCATTTCTATTTGTCAGATTTTTCTTTCCTCATTGAAGTGTATTGGTGCTGTTGAAAATCAATAAAATGCACAAATGTATCCTGTCTTATGATGGGATTATATCTTGATAATCCCATCATAAACTGAAAATATCATAAATTGAAAATATCATAAATTGAAATGCATTTAATATATCCAACCTTCTGCACCTCATAGCCTAGCCTAGCTTTAAATGTGCTCAGAACACTTACATTAGCTTACAGTTGGGCAAAATCATCTAATATAAAAAAATACAAGGTAGAGTGTAGGTTTTTTACCCTCATGATCACATGGCTGACTGAAAGCTGAACCTGTCCAGCATCATGACAGAATATTGTAGCACATACCACTAGCTTGGGAAAATATTAAAATTCAAATTCAAAGTATGATTTCTACTTACACATATCACTTTTGAGTCATTATAAAGTTGAGAAATTGTAAGCCAATTCATTGTAAGTCAGGGACTGTGTATGAATAGGTATATTTTTGAACTTTTAATTTTGTATTAATCTCTGTATATATTTTGCAGTACCATACTGCCGTAATTACTATGGCTTTATACTGGAAAATAGTAGAAATCTGCTGTCAAATTTAGAAAATTTGAGGCTCTCTTTTAAAACTAAATATGTCTTTTCTGATTTTAGTTGCACCTGTCCTACCCCTTAAATTTATAATGTTTTTCAGAAATTTTGAATTTAGCAATTCAATTCTTTGTAAACAACTTCCTCAGATTAAATTTATTGCCAACTTTTGTTTTATGTTTTGTAGTACTTAATAAGTTTGAACATTATGTATATTTTTCTATTATCAACATACTACATACTGAAAAAATGCACAGATGATAACTGTTAACCTTCGTGATTTCTGAACACACCCACAAAGTCAGAGCAGGAGACATTTCTTGCACTCCAAAAGCCTTCTTGTCTTTCCTTTTCAATCAGTTCCAACTGTAACTGCCAATATTATACTAGGGGTTGCTTGCATTAGCTCTTGTGAGCTGATTTTTAAATTTTCAGGAATTTGGAGTGGCTGTTCTTAAACACAGCCATCATTAACAATGAAATTACATCAAGTTGATATTTTTAAATGTTTTACTTTGGTCAAAAAAGTTTCACTTGGAAAATGTTTTACATTAATTTCTATTTTTAAAAGACATAATTTATTGAAGTTAAACTACTGAAAAAAATTCTACCTTGGAAAATTGCATATGAGAGTACGTGAAAATGGATGGTGACAGATTTGTGGCACAACTCTTCTTTCTAGTCCACTTGATTGATAAAACCTCGAAGCTGCTGCAGAAATCTGTGGGAGCACAGAATCTGGTAAATGGACTCCACAAAAGGTCACACTGAAAAGAGCTTTAGACAATGCAGATGAGGGCCTGGGGTTCAGTTTTTGGTGGTGATGCCCAAAGTTTTCAAAGCACCAAATGTTTCATTTCTTTTGGCTAAAAGCCTGAAAGTACCTGCGCTTGTGAAGGGGTGATAGTGCAAGAAAGAATGAGGCCGCGATCCGTGTATTATTGTTCTTGAAGACTCCACAGTTGTCTAGATTTCTCACTTCCACTCAGAGAAATACAGGAGCCAGGGTCCTCCTTCAGCCTTGTGCATGGAACTTCGAGCCTGGCGTCAGGTGTCGTTGACGTGGCAGCAACTGCCTAACCCTGTGTCCTGCGCCCTGCCATTATTGCTGCCGCCAAGGGCCCAACGGTTACCTCAGCGTCAGTTTGTCAACTAGCAGGGCTGGAGTCTGGCGGTTTGTGGGCTTCTGCCTTGAATGAAGTTTGGGCGGCTCAGAATTTCCAATTTGGTCAACTTGGAGCTCGCATAAACAAGAGAACCGCCTCAAAACCTGACTCCCAATGGCCTCAGCAGGTAAACCCACTCCTTCCAGGGAAGACTTGGTGAGCTTCTTCCTTCTTCATTGTGAGAATTTTCATTAGGTTCTCTAGCAAAAGCATCTTTGCTTTCCTCTTAATTTTCACTTTGTGTGGGTTCCACAGAGGCAGTCATGCTCCTTTTGATGCAGAATTCAGGCAATTCATGCTTTTCAATAATCCTCCCCCTGCCCATTTTGTATACTGTATCATTATGGTTTGAAATGAACATCAAATTTATCCTTGAAGGAAAACCAGAAAACATTTGTCTTTGTGGTGAAAAGTGACTGATAAACTTTGGCCAATTTGATATATAATATCCTCCTCCTATGATTTAGGATGGTTTTACTTATTTATTTTAAAGTATATATTATTGATTATGCTATTACAGTTGTCTCATTTTTGCCCCCCTTTATCCCTCTCTGCCTTGCACACCCCACTAGCATTCCCCACTCCCCTTAGTTCATGTCCATGGGCTGTTCATATAATTTCTTTGGCTTCTCCATTTCCTATACTATTCTTAATATACCCCTGTCTATTTTGTACCTACCAGTTATGGTTCTAAGTCACTGTACCTTTTTCCTCCATTTTACCCACTCCGCATTCCCGCTGGTAACCCTTCCTGTGATCTTCATTTCTGTGATTCTGTTCCTATTCTTGTTTGCTTAGTTTGTTTTTGTTTTTTAGGTTCAGTTGTTGGTAGTTGTTTGTTGTCATTTTACTGTTTATAGTTTTGATCTTTTTCTTAAATGAGTCCCTTTAACATTTATATAATAAGGGCTTGGGAATGATGAACTCCTTTCACTTGTCTTTATCTGGCAAACAGTTTATCTGCCCTTCCATTCTGAATGATAGCTTTGCTGGATAGAGTAATCTTGGATGTAGGTCCTTGCCTTTCATGACTGAACATTTCTTTCCAGCCCTTTCTTGCCTGCAAGGTTTCTTTTGAGAAATCAGCCGATAATCTTTTAGGAATTCCTTTGTAGGTAACTGTCTCCTTGTCTTTTGCTGCTTTTAGGATTTTCTCCTTAACTTTGATTTTGGCTAATATACTTATGATGTGTCTCGGTGTGTTCTTCTTTGGGTCCAAGTTGTTTGGTACTCTTTGAGTTTCCTGGACTTTCATATCTATTTCCTACACCAAATTGGGAAAGTTTTCTTTCATTATTATTCAAATATTTTTTATTTTAAATGTTGTTGCAGTACAATTTTCTATCTTTTACTCCCATCCCAACCCACCCACCCAGCCCTCCCCTCCTCCCTCCCATTTCCACCCACCCCTAGTTTTTATCCATGTGTCCCTTATACTTGTTCCTGTAAACCCTTCCCCTTTTCCCCTGAAATTCCCTCTCCTCTCCCCTCTGAACTCTATCAGACTGTTCTCTATTTCAGTGTCTTTGGCTATATTTTGCTTGTTTCTTTGTTTTGTTCTTTAGGTTCCTGTTAAAGGTGAGATCATATGGTATTAGTCTTTCACTTCCTGGCTTATTTCACTTAGCACAATGCTTTCCAGTTCCATCCATGCTGTTGCAAAGGGTAGGAGCTCCTTCTTTCTTTCTGCTGCATAGAATTCCATTGTGTAAATGTACTATAGTTTTCTGATCCACTCTTTTACTGATGGGCACCCAGGTTGCTTCCAACACTTGGCTATTGTAAATTGTGCTGCTATGAACATTGGGGTGCAAAGGTTCTTTTGGATTGGTGTTTCAGGGTTCTTAGGATATAATCCTAGCAGTGGAATTGCTGGGTCAAAAGGCATTTCCATTTTTAGTTTTTTGAGAAAATTTCATACTGTTTTCCATAGTGGTTGTACCAGTCTGCAATCCCACCAACAGTGCACTAGGGTCCCCTTTTCTCCACAACCTCTCCAACACTTGTTGTTTGTTGCTTTGGTTATGATGGCCATTCTGACCAGTGTCAAGTGGTATCTCATTGTGGCTTTAATTTGCATTTCTCTGATAGCTAGCAATATTGAGCATCTTTTCATGTGTCTTTGGATCCTCTGAAAGTCCTCCTTGGAGAAGTGTCTGTTCAAGTCCTTTGCCCATTTTTTAATTGGGTTGTTTGTCTTCTTCGAGTGGAATCATGCAAGTTCTTTTTATATTTTAGAGATTAAACCCTTGTCTGAGGTATCATTGGCAAATATGTTTTCCCATACGGTTGGTTCTCTTTTTATTTTAATACTGTTTTCTTCAGCTGTGCAGAAGCTTTTTATTTTGATGAGATCCCATTTGTTTATTCTTTCCTTTATGTCCCTTGTTCTGGGGGATGTATCAGTGAAAAAGTTTCTGTGTGAAATATCTGAGATTTTCCTGCCTATGATCTCCTCTAGGACTTTAATGGTAACATGGCTTATATTTAAATCTTTTATCTACCTTGAATTTATTTTTGTGTATGATGTAAGCTGGTGCTTGAGTTTTATTTTTTTGCACATAGCTGTCCAGTTCTCCCAACACCATTTGTTGAAGATACTGTTTTTACTCCATTTTATGTTGCTGCCCCCTTTGTCAAATATTAATTGGCCGTAGAGACTTGGGCTTATTTCTTGGCTCTCTGTTCTGTTCCACTGGTCCATATGTCTGTTCTTATGCCAGTACCAGGCTGTTTTGATTACAGTGGCCTTGTAATATAGTTTGATATCAGGTATTGTGATCCCTCCTACTTTGCTTTTCTTTCTCAAAATTGCAGCAGCTATTCGGGGTTGTTTATGGTTCCAAAGAAATGTTTGAAATGTTTGTTCTATGTCTGTGAAATATGCCATTGGTACTTTAATAGGTATTACATTGAATCTATAAATTGCTTTGAGTAGTATGGACATTTTGATAATGTTAATTCTCCCAATCCATGAACATGATATATGTTTCCATTTGTTTGTGTCTTCCTTAATTTCTTTCTTCAGTGTTGTGTAGTTTTCTGTGTACAGGTCTTTTACTTCCTTGGTTAGATTTATTCCTAGGTATTTTATTTCTCTTTTTGCTGTATCAAATAGAATTTTTTTCTTGATTTCTGCTTCTGCTGTTTCATTGTTGGTATACAAAAATGCCTTTGATTTCTGGATATTGACTTTGTATCCCGCTGTTTTGCCAAATTCGTTTATTAGGTCAAGCAGCTTTTTGGTAGAGTCTATAGGATTTTCTATGTACACTATCATGCCATCTGCAAACAATGACATTTTTGTTTCCTTCTTTCCAATTTGGATGCCTTTTATTTCCTTTTCTTGTCTGATTGCTGTGGCTAAAACTTCCAATACTATATTGAATAAAAGTGGTGAAAGTGGACAGCCTTTTCTTCTTCCTGATCTTAGTGGAAAATATTATAGTTTTTGCCAATTGAGTATGATGTTGGCTGTAGGTCTCTCATATATGGCCTTTATTATGTTGAGGAATGCTCCTTCTATTCCCACTTTGCTTAGTGTTTTTTTATCATAAATGGGTGCTGTACCTTATGAAATGCTTTTTCTGCATCTATTGATATGATCATGTGATTTTTGTCTTTGCTTTTGTTTATGTGATGTATTACATTTACTGATTTGCGAATATTGAACCATCCTTGCATCCCTGGGATGAATCCCATTTCATCATGGTGTATGATCTTTTTAATGCATTGTTGGATGTGGTTTGCCAATATTTTGTTGAGGATTTTAGCATCTACGTTCGTCATTGATATTGGCCTAAAGTTTTCTCTTTGTTGTGTCTTTATCTGGTTTTGGGATTAGGATGATGATGGCTTCATAAAAAGAGTTTGGGAGTCTTCCATCATTCTGGATTTTTTTGAATAGTCTGTGGAGAATAGGGTTTAGCTCTTCCTTAAATGCTTTGTAGCATTCTCCTGTGAAGCCATCTGTACCCGGACTTTTGTGCGTCGGGAGTTTTTTGATTACTGCTTCAATTTCATCTGCTGTTATTGGTCTGTTCAGGCTTTCTGTTTCTTTTTTATTGAGTTTTGGAAGATTATATTTTTCTAGATATTTGTACATATCACCTAGGTTTTGAAATTTCTTGGCATACAGTTCTTCATAGTAATTTCTTACAATTCTTTGTATTTTTGTGGTGTCAGTTGTAATCTTTCCTCTTTCATTTCTGATTTGTTTATTTGGATCCTTTCTCTTTTTTTTTTTTCTTGATGAGCCTGCTTAAAGGCTTGTTGATTTTGTTTACCTTTTCAAAGAGCCAGCTCCTGGATTTATTGATCCTTAGAATTGTGCTTTTAGTCTCTATGTCATTTAATTGTGCCCTGGTCTTGGTTATTTACTTCCTTCTCCTTGCTCTGGGCTGTCTTTGTTGTTGTTCCTCTAGTTCTTGTAGAGGTAGGGTTAGGTTGTTTGTTTGAAATGTTTCTATCTTTTTTAGGTAGGCCTGTATTGCTATGAACTTCCCTCTCAATACTGCCTTTGCTGTGTCCCATAAGTTTTGGGTTGTTGTGAGTTCATTTTCATTTGTTTCCAGAAACCTTTTGATTTCTTCCCTAATTTCATCCTTGACCCATTCATTATTTAATAGCATGGTATTCAATCTCCATGATTTTGAGTGTTTCAAGTTTCTTCCATTGGGGTTGGTTTCTAGTTTCAGTCCTTTGTGGTCAGAGAAAATGCTTGGTATAATTTCAATTTTCTTGACCTTGTTGAGACTTGTTTTGTGTCCTATCATGTGGTCTATCTTTGAAAATGTTTCATGTGTGTTTGAAAAGAATGTATATTTTGCCTCTTTGGAATGAAGGGCTCTATATATATCAGTTAAGTCCATTTCCTCTAGGGCATTATTCAATGCCACAATATCTTTGTTGATATTTTGTTTGGAAGATCTGTCCATTTTTCACAATGGAGTGTTAAAATCCCCTACTATAACTGCGTTGCTGTCAATTTCTTTCTTGAAGTTCTCTAAGATTTTCTTTATGTATTTGGGTGCTCCTTTGTTGGGTGCATATATATTTACAATGTTTAAGTCTTCTTGGTTGATTTTTCCCTTGAGTATTATCAAGTGATCTTCTGGGTCTCGCTTTATGACCCTTTTTTTTGAAGTCTATTTTGTCTGAAATGAGTATTGCTATCCCCACTTTTTTTTCCCTGTCCATTTGCTTGGAAAATTTGTTTCCAGCCCTTCACTTCCAACCTGTGTATATCTTTTGTCCTGAGGTGGATCTTTTGTAGGCAACATATGTGTGGGTCATGCTTTCCTATCCATTCAGCTATTCTATGTCTTTTGATTGGAACATTTAATCCATTTACATTTAAGGTTATTATTGATAGGTATTTATTCATTGCCGTTTTCATACCTGTGTTCCTCTCTGTCTCCCTCCCCCCTCTCTTTTCCTTCTTTTCCCTGAAGCAGGACCTTTAGCATCTCTTGCAGAGCTGGTTTGGTGGAGGTGTATTCTTTTAGACTTCTTTTATCTGGGAAGCTTCTTATTTGGCCTTCTATCTTGATTGAGAGCCTTGCTGGGTAAAGTAGCCTTGGTTGCAGACCTCTGGTTCTCATTACTTGGAATATTTCTTGCCATTCTCTTCTGGCTTGGAGTATTTCCATTGAGAAGTCTGTTGCTAAGCTTACTGGGGCTCCCTTGTATGTTACTACCTGTTTCTCCCTTGCTGCTTTTATGATGATCTTTGTCTTGGTATTTTGCCATTTTTATTATGATATGTCTTGAAGTGACCATCTTTGGTTCCTCTTGATTGGAACTCTCTGTTTTTCCTGGATTTGTGTGACTTTTTCTCTCATCAAATTAGGGAAGTTTTCCATCATTGCTTTTTCAAATAGGTTTTCTATTTCTTGCTCTTTTTCTTCTGCTTCTGGTATCCCTATTATATGGATATTATTACATTTTATATTGTCTTGCATTTCTCTTAATCCCTCTTCATTCTTTTTGAGCCTCTTTTCCTTTTCTTGCTCCTTCTGGGTGATTTCTTCTACTTTGTCCTCTAGCTTGCTGATTCGATCTTATGCTTCATCATCCTGCTTTTCATTCCTTCTACTGTGTTCTTCAGTTCAGAAATTGCATTCTTCAATTTCCTCTTGGCCCTTGTTGATAGTTTCTGTTTCCTTTTTCATGTTGATATAGTTTGAAGTGAGTTCATTGTAGTTTCCTTGTAGTTTCTGGTAGCTCATTGTGAGCTCATTGAGCTTCCTAATAACCATTGCTTTGAACTCAATATCTGATAGTTGAGTTGCCTCTATTTCATTTCACATTCTTTCTGAGGATTCTTCCTCTCCTTTCATTTGGGGACTGTTTCTTTGCCTTCTCATTGTTTGTGAGACTCTTGTTGTTAGCCTCAGCTTCTTAAATTGATCTGTTCTGGCTCTTTGGGTTTGTGGTGTGAACTTCTGTGGTAGAATACCAGTGAGTTTCAGTGGTGCAGTTTCCTTGATCTCCCAAGTTCACTGGTCTTGGGCGGTCATTTAAGTAGGCTCTGAGTTTGTCTTTGGGTTTTGATTGTTGTTGGGTCTTTCTTTGGTGGGTCCTTCCCACCAGCTGGTTAAATGTGGGTCAGTTTGTCCACCATATCTTGTATTTTGTTGTGTTGGTGAGGGCAGGTTTTGTTGAAGCTGGTTCTTCCGTGTGTATAAGGTTTTGAGGATTCTGTCTTGCTCTTGTTTAGTTGTTTGTACTGGGTACTGTCTCTACTATTTAGTTGTATTTCCAGATAGGTCCTGGATTGAGGTTTTTGTGGTTTCCACTCCCTCCTTCACCTTCTTCTGTTGTTATCTATTAGTGGTTCCTTTGTTGTTGGGTTTCCTCTTCCATCAGGTATCCTGTTGTTCACTGTTTCCACCTACACTTTTTTGTGATCCATTGGAGGGGGAAGAGAAAATGGTTTAAGACAGCAAGAGAGTATTCTATGGTATTTACAGTAGCAGCTGGTAGAGAACAGACAGGAGATCCTTTGGCTATGTATAGTGTTAACTGTGATCTTCTACCCAGCTAGCCAGTTTTTAGAAAGGATGGAAAAAAGATAAGACTCTTGTTAGGGAGGGAAGGATTTTGAGTTGGATCTAGAAAGCAGCGAGGTTTGGGGAGGTCAGATTCTGAGGTCAGGTGAGAGTAAAGGATAGTAAATAGATGTAGTGTATGAGAGAATAGAGTTAACCACTACAGAAATAGAGTTCAGGAAATTTTGAAGTGGGCTAAGATCTGGGAGGGGTGTTGTGAAGTATTTACAATTGCATGGAACAGCAATTATTTACCATAATATTAGAGCAACAATCATATGACAGAATCTATGAGATCTAGATAACAAGAATGGGGAGTATAGAACCTTGAGTAGTGTGCTAATGGGACACAGGTGAGGTAAAGGACAGTACATTAGCAATACACTATAAAAGAGATATCAGGGGAAACCTGTCAGGTGATCCAATATACCAGCCTCGCAAAGCATACTATGCAGAAAAAAGAGGAATACAAAAATACTATTTAAAAAAAGATGTAAGAGTAATATAATAATAATAATAATAATAATAATACAAATATGCAATAACTTGCAGGTTCTCTAATAGCAGAGTGAAATTTGTCTGACTGTCACAGCTGTTGTGATTCCCCTTGTTTGGGTTGAACTCTGGTCTTTTCACAGATTCAGGTTTTTGTCTCACTTGTATGTATTTAAAAAATAAAAATAAAAAAGGCAGGTGAAGGAAGGAAGAAGAGATAAAATTGGAGGAAAGAAAGGAGGAAGGGATAAAACAAGAAAGCAGGAAAGAGAGGACAAAGAAATTAAAAATAATAAAAATTAAAAAATTAAGAATTATTTGAAAAAATAGAATGAAATTAAAAAGTCTCTTGGTTTCAAAGTGGCCGAACCAGTTTTTCTGGTCTTGCTGGCTGTGGCAGGCTGAGGGCTGATTGGTATGGCTTTTCTTCCTTCGAAATCTGCACTCTGTCAACGGTGTGCATTGTCTGGGGAGCTATCATGGCTCCTGAGCCCTGCGCCCTGGGTGTGGGAATCAGGTCTTTCTGCAGGGTTACTGCTGTGGACTGGGGTGCAGCAATGAGCTCTCATGTGCGAACGTGTGCGCACTCGGCCAACTGCCTCACCCCTCCAGGGCTATGGGGGTGCGCAGGGTCTTCTGCACAAGCACAACCTTCCACACAACCTCGGGATTGCTGCCTGGCTGGGTGGCAGGGAGGCCGGCAATTGCTGTAGGAGAATTCCCCAAACAGTGTCTGTCTTTTCACTTCTTCCTCTTGAGAAATTCCTTCTATTCAAGCCTGCTGCTCCACACCACGGCCTGGCTTCTCCCACAGCCCAACCCTCCAGCCAGACCAGTGACTGTGGGGGTTCAGGGTCCATTGTGCGACCCAACCCCGCTGGTGTCAATAGACTCTGAGGGTGCTCACAGCCCTTGTGTGGTTGCTAGCAAGTGGGTTCCTCTTGGTGCCACTCAGACCCTGTTTGGCTGGGGAGGACACAGTTGTCTTGGCTCTCTCCCAAGGACTCTGTGGCAAACCCAGCAAGGGGTGCTGGGCCTAGGGCTGCAGCCCCTTGACCCCACACTGGTCCCTGGGACCCTACCGTGTTGCAGCACTCCTCTCACTGACTGGTTTTTCAGTTCCACCACAATCCTTGGTCCCCTATTTTTGCATATGCTGAGGTGTGTTGGTTGCTTACTCTTCTACTCCATAGATTGGCCAGGATTCTCTCCCCTGTGCAGAGGGAAGTCAAATGTGCTCCTTCCTACTCCGGCACCATTTTCCTCTCTCTCTCATTATTTTTTCAAATAAGTTTTTCAATTTCTTGCTCTTCTTCTTCTCCTTCTGGCACCCCTATGATTCAGATGTTGCAACATTTGAAATTGTCCCAGAGGTTCCTTAAGCTGCACCTCATTTTTTTGAACTCTTGTTTCTTCATTCTTTTCTGGTCGAATGTTTATTTCTTGCTTCTGTTCCAAAGAGTTGATTTGAGTCCCTAGTTTCCTTCCCTTCACTGTTGTTTCCCTGTATATTTTTCTTTATTTCACTTAATATAACCTTCACCTCTTCTGTTATTTTGCAGCCATACTCAATCATTTCTGTGAGTGTCCTGATTAGCAGTATTTTGAACTCTGCATCTGATAGGTTGGCTGTTTCCTTATTGCTTAGTTATTTTTCTGGAGTTTTGATCTATTCTTTCATTTGGGCCAATTTCTTTGTCTTGGTGTACCTGTTATGTTGTAAGGGGCAGAGCCTTAGGTATTTGCCAGGACAGGGTAACCCACATTGCTGCCTTGTGGCACTGTATGTGGTAAAAGGATCAGAGAGGGAACAATGCTGCCTGCTTGGCTCTTGACCGGCTCTCAGTCACTTCCTCCACTACCCACAAGTGAATAGCACCCTTCTGGTGTTGATTCCCAGTGGGTGGGCTTGAGTATGTTCTAGGACCGCATGGACTCCTCCAGCAGTCTGTCCTGTGAGACTGGCAGTTTCTCTCATTGCTGCAACCCCCCCAGGTTTTTACAGCCAGAAGCTTTGAAACTTTGTTTTCCTGGTGCTGGTACCCTTGGTTGCACAGTCTGTCTTGCTCCCCAGTTGTTCCTCCTGGTTTATCCCCATACCAATGTGGGACTGTTCAGTCAGGCAGCCACTGCCTCACCTTCCCAGTCCACCAACTGCTGCCTTGCTGCACATCCCCTCCACTCTGGCTGCGCAGCTCAGCCCCTCCTACCAGTCTGTATGCATATTTCTTCTTTAACTCCTTGGCTGTCTGACTTCCATAGTGTTTGATATTCTGGCTGTTCTGGTTGTTCTTTGTTTTTAAATTGGTTGCTATCCTTTTGATTGTGTGAAGAAGTGAAGCATATCTACTTATACCTTCATCTCAACCTGAAGCTTCTGTAAATCTGGATTTAGGATGCTTTCAATTAAGTAAATATAAGTATTTATCACATGTAACATTTATATAAGTGTGAACTTCATGGATCCATACATGAGGTCATTTTCTAGCACTTGTCAAGGGTTCCATTTTCTTACTGGTTTGTTGAAGTAGCCCACATTTCCACCTTCCTGTCTGTTATTATAGATAACTTTTATTGTACCCATCTAAAGTGCACCAACTCATTTGTGCATTAAGACCCATTTCTTCTTGTTTACTCAAGGATATCAGCCTGGCAGTTTTCCTCTCCACTACATACATTTTGATTTCTCTTGAATCATTTCCATCAGTATATATATAGTTTCCTAAGGCTGGCATGACAAAGTACCACAAACTGAGTGTCTTAAAACAGTGGAAATTTATTCTGTCCCATTTCTGGGGTCTAGCTTTGTGAAATGAACATATTGGCAGGGCTATGCTCCCCTTGAAGGTTCTAGGGAAGACTCTTTCCCTGTTTCTTCATAGCATCTGGTGGGTACTGTCAGTTCTTCATATTAATATTTATTGGCTCACAGTTGCATCACTCCAATCTCTACCTATGTCATTACCTGGCCTTCTTCCTTGTTTGTCTTTGTGCATGTGTCTTCATATGTCTGTCTTATAATGACACTGGTCATTGGCTTTGGGTCTAACATAGACCAGCATGACCTCATGTTAACTTGATTACATCAGCAAAGACTGTATTTACAAATGTGGTCATAGTTGCAGGTTCCAAGGGGTAGGACTTGAACATATCTTTTTGGAGAACACAGTTCAACCCAAAACAATGGGATTAGTCTAGGTTTGGAGAGCTTTAGACAATAGAGAGCCAATGATTTTCTGTGTCAATTTTTCCAGTCTGTCAGATAACTCTCATGGTCAGGTATATACTTTCCAACTCTTCTGGAGGAGGCATTGTCCTGAGTCTTAATCAGCTTTGGAGAGAAAGAGAAGTAGAGTGATAGTCTTAAGGCCTTCCCAGTCTATACTTCCTTATGCTGGCATGACTTTGGTGGAGCCCTCACAGTACTCTGCTCATACCCTGGGTCATATTACTTCTATGAAAATAGTGATATATATTTGAAGAGCATATATTAGTTTCAAAATGAGGGAAAGGTAAGAATAACATATTTTAATTTTGATCTGCGGAATGTTCATTGTTTTTAGAGAGAGAGGAATGGGAGGAGAAATTGATGTGAGAGAGAAACATAGATTGATTGCTTTGCATATGTGCCCTGACCAGGGATTGAACCCACAACCTAAGTACATGCTCTGACCGGGAATTGAACTCACAACCTTTTGGTGTATGGAACAATGCTCCAACCAACTGAGCCACCCTGCCAGGGCCAAGAATAATATTTTAGAATTTTCTAAATGTATTCTTTCACTGCTGCCACTGTCTTCTTCCTTCCTGTCAGCACCCATTCTAAATGCCCATACATAATCAACCTTCAGTCACCTCTAGGGGAGTCTTACATTTTTTTAAATTTGATGTTAGGAATGTTTCTGTTTTGTTTTGTAATTTCTCCAGAGTTGATTTTGAGATTCACCATCTTCATGGCAGTTGATAGTCCCGCCATCAATTTAAATCTGAATTTTTCATCTTTTCTTCACAGGGAGGACTAAAGTTTTTTCACCTATAACTTAAAGCCAAATAACAAAATGAAGCCAGTAAAACATCTGTTGTCCTCTAGTAATAAACTGGCAAATGTTCCAGAATTAAGTTACAGAAAAGGAGTACTTAATTCACCGTTGTCAACTAAACCAAAGGAAAAACAAAGTTCAAAATTAGTACGTGATAAACTTGAACCAATGGTTTTAAGATCTCCACCAACGGGAGAATCCATTGTGAGGTATGCTTTGCCCATTCCATCAAGTAAGACAAAGGAGTTAATAGCAGAAAATGAATTGCTCAGGAAAATTACCAAGCATCTGAAGATGGTAAGTCACTAGTTGGTCCTTGTGTTGAGGGTCCTCATGACCTTCCCCAGGTTTAGTGATTTGCTAGGTGGACTCACTGGACTCAGCATAAGTCATATTGATAGCTAAGATTTATTACAGTGAAAGGATACAAAGCAAAACTAGCAAAGGAAAAAGACACATGGGTGAAGTGTAGAGAAAAACAGATCCAAATTCCAAGATTCCTCTCCCTTTGGGGTCACAGAAGACATGCTTAATTCTTCCCACAACAAACTGTGACAAAGCATGTGAAATTTGTACAAGATATGTTCATTGGAGACTCAGCGCCCAGGGTTTTATAGGAGTTTGATCACTTAGGCTTTCTTTGCTTGTCATGTATCAAAATTACAGACTTCTGTCCTGGCTTGTGTGGCTCAATAGATAGAGTACCGGCCTGTGAAACAAAGGGTCACCAGTTCGATTGCCAGTCACGCCACATGCTTGGGTTGTGGGCCAGGTTCCCAGTAGGGGGTGTGTAAGAGGCAACAACACATTGATTTTCCTCCCTCTTTCCCTCATTTCCCCCTCTGTCTAACAATAAAAAAATAAGTAAAATCTTTAAAAAAAGAAATTTCAGACTCTCTGAAGGAAAGCAAATGTTCAGCTTAAATAATTGTTTGTACAAACAGTTTAGGGACAGTGTACCATTAATCAGTTAATGAATAGTGGGGACTTTCTTGAATTCCAAGTTCTGAGATGCAAGCAGAGTTTTCTAAATCTAGGTTTTTTGAAGTCCCATACCTGTTATGTCAACTCCTCTTTGCACTTTAGAAACTTGAGCTCTTAGTGGTGGGAAAGAAATCTCCCTTCCTCTGGGTTTCTTTTTGCCCAATGATATAGAAATGAATTGTAAATGCAGCAAATACTAAGTGAGAACATCAAGGAACAGCACACACATAAAAAGAATATAGTTTGTAGAACTTGCAAAATAGAAGTTTGCTCAAAGTTTGAAGGTTTAGTTTAGAGAATTTGCTTTAAAAATTTATTGTTTCTGGTCTCTCTATTTTCCCCACTCTCTTCAAACAAGAAGTTTGAGTCAGATTTTGAGGAATATTTTGGTGGTAAGTAGAGATGATGCTTCAGCAATGCATAGGCAGACTCTCTAATTTTAGATATCTGTCAACACAGAAGTGGAAGCATTTTAGGGCATCTCTTGCTAGGAAATAGGGTCAAGGACTGTTGCTTATCACTTCTTTGTGATGATAGAAGATGGAGAACAAGACAGAACATTTAAGTTTATGGCACTGGCAGAAATAAATCTTACTGCCAAAAACGTCCTGATATGGTTGATTTAATATATTTTTAAGTTTACTATAATAATTTAAACTATGAAAGTACTTAATTTACTTTGATTTTCTCATAGGTTGTTTCTACTTTGGAACAAACCTATGGAATTGGCAATGAAAATGTAGAAAAAACAGTTGTGAAGGCCAAACATGAAGAATTCTCTTTATCTGTAAGTATTCATAACCCTAATGTAGAGACATTGGCACTGAAAAGCCCTAAACTTTTTTTTTGAACCCATGTATGTTTACAGAATGAATTTCCCATCCATTAAAATGATCCTCTGCTGGTGTCAGAATAATGATGGTGTAAGAGATCCTTTTGGTCTCTTGCTGAAATTTCAGTGATTTTGAATAGCTATAACCCAACAAAGGATTCACTACTCAATATACAGGCATGCCTGAGATATCCATGCATGGAAGCATTTAAAGATGGGTAAGCAGGAACAAATGGTAGGTGAGAAGGTTGTAAAGCTCAGACTAGCCATGTGTGCAGCCCTGCATCTGGGAGCTCATGGCAGAGCACAGGCAGAAGAGGGGAGGAAAGCAGTTATGACTAGCATTCCCTTCAGCTAGAAGGAGCAGAGAAATTTGGTGGTCATTCTTGTTGGAGAGAGCAGCACAAGCTGTAGCTGACCCTGGAAATCTGGGAAAGGGCACAGCATGGTAATGCTACCATGGCTGTTGGGTGGTTAGAATTCCAGGCAAAGAAGGAAGTCTTGAAGACTGGATATTCCATGAACTACCAAAAGTTGCCTTTTTTCACCCTTGATAGTGGGTTGTGGAGCACATTATCTGCAAACACGAGAACTGGTATTACAGAATCACTATTTCCCCAGAGCTAAGGGTATACTCTATGACTGATTCCTGGTCCAGGGGCAGAGGGGGCCCCATGGAGATCTGAGGTTGCCATTACCAGGAGTACAAAACAAAGAAGGTGATGGGGTTTCCCCAGATAATGCCGCCACCACCAAGAATTATGGCTGTACTGATATCAGCTGTAAGGGTCAGCAATGGGATTTCACAGAGCTAAAAAAAGAAAAAAAAAAGGAAAAGAAAACAAATGTGATTCAGTGCCACCTACCAGAAAATAATAGCAAGATCTCTTCACAGTGATCTGCTAGAGAAATGCCACTAATATATAGATACCTAGACAGAGAAAGAAACTGTCAAATACCATGAATAACCAAGTAGCAAGGCAACTCAGAAAGAAAATGAAAATCTAGACTTCTGACCAAGATGGAGGTGCAGATAGCTATACTTAGCCTCCTTGCACAACCAAAAGAAGAACGAAGAATGTAAATATAGAAAATAACCAAAACTGCCTAATATCAAAGTGTATGGAATTTTTACAACCATGGAGTTAAAGAGGAAACATTTATTTAGACTGGTAGGAGGAGCAGAGATAGGCAGCCAGGGTAGAGAGGATGTGCAGCAAGGTGGCGGCTGGCAGACTGGACAGTCCCACATTTGCATGTGGATAAACTGGGAGTAACAACTGAAGAGTGAGAAAGACTGCACAACCCAGGGTTCCAGCCTGGGGAAATAAAGCCTCAAAACCTCTGTCTGTAAAAATCTTTGGGAAATGCAGAGTGGGAGAAACTCCCATCCTCACAGGAGAGTTTGTTGGAGAGACCCACAGGGTCTTAGAACATACACAAGCCCACCCACTTGGGAATCAGTGCCAGAAGGGCTCAATTTGCTTGTGGTATTGGGGAAAATGACTGAAAGCTGTCCGAGAGCTGAACTAGTGGCATTATTTTCTCTCTGACCCCTTCACCACATACAATACCACAATGCAACAATGTGGGTTGCCCTGTCCTGGAAAATACCTAAGGCTCTGCCTCTTACAATGTAACAGACATGCCAAGAAAAAAAAATATGGTCCAAATGAAAGAACAGATCAAAGTTCTTAGTTCAATAGAACTAAGCAATGGAGAAGAAATAGTCAACCTTTCAGATGCAGAGTTCACTGATAATCAGGACACTCACAGAAAAAATTGCATATGGCTGCAAAGTAACAGAAGAGGTGAAGGCTATATTAAATATACAGGAAAAATATACAGGAAACCAACAGTGAAGAGTAGGAGACTGGGACTCAAATAAATGATTTGGACCAGAAGGAAGAAATAAACATTCAACCAAAACAGAATGAAGAAACAAGAGCTCAAAAAAATGTGGCAAAGCTTAGGAACCTTTGAGAAAACTTTAAACATTCCAACATCTGAATCAGAGAGATGCCAGAAGGAGAAGAGGAAGAGTAAGAATTTGAAAACTTACTTGAAAAAATAATGGGGAATTTCCCTAATCTGGCAAAGGAACTAGACTTCCAGGATGTCAGGAAGCTCAAAGAGTCCCAAAGAAGTTGGTCCCAAGGAAGTACACACCAAAGCACATCATAATTACATTACTCAAGATTGAAGATAAAGAGAGAATGTTAAAAGCAGCAAAAGGAAAAAAGGAGAGCATTGCCTACAAAGGAGTTCCCATAAGACTAACAGCTGTTTTCTTGAAAGAAACCTTAGAGGCAAGGAGAGACTGGAAATAAGTATTCAAGTCATGAAAGGCAAGAACTTACATCCAAGATTACTCTATCTAGGAAAGCTATCATTCAGAATGCAAGGGCAGATAAAGTGCTTCCCAGATAAGGTCAAGTTAAAGGAGCTCATCATCACCAAACCTTTGTATGAACTGTTAAACAGGGACTTACCTAAGAAAAAGAAGGAGATCAAAACTCTACACATTAAAATGACAACAAACTCACAACTATCAACAACTGAACCTGAAAAACAAAGCAAAAACAAAAACAAAGTAAGCAAACAACTAGAACAGGAACAGAATCACAGAAATGGAGATCACATGGTTTGTCAGTGGGGAAAGGGGGTTGGTGAATGGGGGAAATGGTACAGGGAATAAATAGCATAAATGGTAGGTAGAAAATAGGCAGGGGGAGGTTAAGAATAGTATAGAAAATGTGGAAGCCAAAGAACTTATATGTAGGACCCATGGACATGAACTGAGGTTAGGGAATGTGTATGGGAGAGGGTTGCAGGGTGGAATACATTTTAGTGAATAAAATGTATTAAAAAATAGAAACATAGGAATGACTCAGAGGGAAGAAGAAAGAGACTTAAGCACTGTGGGATTAATCTAATTCCATCAGAAAACAACAACAACAAGATGAGACTTGTAGGCATACCAGAAGAAGAAGAGAAAAAGAAGGAAATGGAGAGTCTATTCAAACAAATAGTTGATGAGAATTTCTCAAAACTATGGAAAGATCCAGATCATTGCATCCAAGAAGCAAACAAAATTAGTTACTTCAATCCAAAGAGGCCTTCTTCAAGGCACATTGTGTTAAAATTGTCACAAATTAATGACAAAGCAAGAATTATCAAGGCAGCCAGATAAAGAAGAAAGAAACCTATAAAGCCCCCAGATTATCATTGTACTTCTCAGCATAAACTCTACAAACTAGAAGACAGTGGATACAAACACAGGGTCTGACATAAATAATGCCTCTCTTTTTTATTACAAAATTTTAATGACAATATCATAAGCATGTAATTCTGTTACATAACTATCACACTCAAGCAATACCATATGACATTAAGTGAAATGTTTAATTAAAATTATAAATTATTACACCCATATTATTACCCTACCAACCATACTCAAGCAGGCATTACTTTTGCTGGATCCCATATTTAAACTACTGAAAGACAGAAATTACAAGCCAAGAATAATATAACTAGCAAAGTTATCCTTTAGATATGAAGAAGTAAGATTTCTCCAGACATAGAGAAACTGAAGGATATTGTCACCACAAGATCGCTATTGTAGGAAATATGCAAAGAGGTTATTCTGCCTAAAAGAAAGAACACAAGGCCACAACACTGCAAGTAAGATCATCAACAATCTTTTGGCATAAACAGAAATAATTTATAAAAACTAAAACATGAAAGGAGAGAGGGTAAATGTCTGTTTCCAAAGAAGACCTGGAATTGGATGGATTCAAAGGGAAAAAAAACTGTATATATGAAACTTTCTTTTTCATAAAACTAATGATAATCACACACAAAATATCCAAATTGAGACATACAGCTTAAAAAAAGAGGAAACAGAGGAAATAATTTTGGAATACCGCCAAGCAAAGACCACAGACAGAAATACAAAGGAAAAGTACTATTGGAAGCAAAAAGCTATCAGAAAACAAAACAAAAATGTCTATAGAAAATACTCATACATCAATACCCTAAATAGAAATGGACTGAATTCACCAATGAAGAGACACAAAGTAATGGATTGGATCAGATAATAAAACCCAACCACATGTGCCTCCAGGAGACACATTTCAGGTACAAAGACAAAGTTAGACTCAAAGTTCAAGTGCAAAAGAAGATTCTCTAGACAAATAACATCCACAGAAAAGCAGGTGTAGCCATACTCACATCTGAGAAAATAGATTTTGAAATAATAAAGGTAACAAGGTACAAAAATGAACATTTTATAATGATAAAGGGGATGATATATCAAGAAGACATAAACAAATTTGATGAATAACTAAAGAGAGGAACTAAATGTGATTAATAATGGAAATTAAAAATTGAGGCTTGCAGTCATAACTCACTAGGTAATTTTTACTTTGTCACTCTTATTAAACCATATGTTTTAAAAATAGTGTTTTAAAAAGACAGTATCTGAAATAAAATGAAATTTCAAAGAGGAAAACTAAAAGAAGACATATCACTTTTTAATATATATGCACACAGGGACCACTGGAATATGTAAAGCTTCTACTCACAGAACTAAAGGGAGAAACTGACAAAAACACGATCATAGTTGGGGACTTTAATACTCCTTTGACAGCTCTAGATCGATCAACCAAGCAGAAATTCAATAAAGAAATATTAGCCTTAAATTATACATGAGAGCAAATGAACATAATTGGCCTTTACATTTTTTATCCCAGAACATGATTATACATTCTACAGTGCACATGGAACATTCTTAAGAATAGACTGTATTTTGGATCACAAAACTAGCCTCAACAAGTTTAAGAAGACTGGAATCATACCAAGCATATTCTCTAACAACAGTGCTTCAAAATTAGAAATCAACTTCAAAACAGAAGTAGAGAAATCCAAAATGATGTGGAGATTAATCAACATACTACTGAAAATGACTGGGTCAAAGAAGAAATAAAAGATGAGATAAAAAGATACAGAGAAACAACTGAGACTGTCAGTATACATATCAAAATCTTTGGGATCAGTGAAAGCAGTGATAAAAGGGAATTTAATATCATTATAGGCATATTTCAAGAAACAAAAGAAATCCCAAGTAAACAATGTAACAGAAAAAGAACAGTAGCAAGCCAAAGTCAGCAGAAGAAATAAAAACTAGAGCAGAAATGAATAAAATAGGGAACAAAAAGACTATACACAAAATTAATGCAACAAAGACCTGATTCTTCAAAAAGATTGATAAAACTGACAAACCCCTGGCTAGACTCACTAAGGAAAAAAGAGAAAAGACTCATAAATAAAATCAGAAATGAAAGAGAAGTTACCACAGACACCACAGGTATACAAAGGATTATACTAGAATACCGTGAAAGATTATATGCCACCAAATCCAATAACCTAGAAGAAATGGATAAATATCTACAAATACATGACCTTCCTAGACTGACTCATGAAGAATTGGAAAATATAGATTGTTCAACAGTAAGGAAATTGAAAAAAATGTCAAAACCACCCAAAAAATTGAAGTCCAGGACCAGATGGCTTTGGTAGTGAATTCTACCTATCCTTCTCAAACTCTTCCAAAAAATTGAAGAAGTGGCAATGCTTACTTAACACATTTTGTGAGGTCATTGTAATCCTGATGCCAAAACCTGGCAAGGATAACATGCACACACACATGCACAACTACAGATCGATATCTCTGATGAATACAGATGCAAAAACAGTGGCAAAGTGAATACAACAATATGTTAAAAGAAATAATACACCACAAGCAAGTGGGTTTTATTTTAGGGTCACAAGCATCATTCAACATATACAAATCAATGTCATGCACCACATAACAAAACAAAGGATAGAAATCATATGATCTTACCAATAGATGCAAAAAAACATTTAATAAGGTACAACATCCAGTTATGATTAAAACAATAAAATAGGTATAGAAGGAGAGTACCTCAACATAATAAAGGCCATATGTGACAAAATCTCAGCCAGCATCACACTCAATGATGAAAAACTGAAAGCTATTCCTCTAAAATCCAGAGCAAGACAAAGATGCTCACTCTCATCACTCTTATTCAACATAGTACTGAAAGTCCTAGCCCAATGAATCAGATGAGAAAAAAACAAAAGGCATCCAAATTGGGAAGGAAGAAGGGAATGTGTGACTTTCTGCAGATGACATGATTATACAGAAATCTTAAAAACCTCACCAAATATTTAAGTTGCTGGTTACCAGAGGGATGGGGGTAAGGGGATGTAGAAGTGGCCTAATATATGATGATGGAAGATGATTTTAATTTGGTGGGCACAAAATACAATATTTAGATCATGTGTCATAGAAATATACACTTGAAATCTGTATAATTAACCAATATCATCACAATAAATTTATTTAAAAATTAACTTAAAAATTAAAAATCATCCTTAAATACCTTTGTAGTTTCAAGATTTTTTATTATCAATAATGTTTTTTAAAAGTGTTCTGAAGAAAATAATAAAAATAATGCACAAAAGACAACAAAAATGATCTTCTTAGGTAATAAAAATAGTGCACTGATTTTTCCATCCTCTGCCAACAACACTTATCTTAAAGTTTAATTAAAGCTTATTTATATGCCTTTTAATGCTAATACTTTTATTTTTAAGCATATGCTTGGCTGTTAGTTTGAGATCTTTATTCTTTTTTTCTGGTATCTCACATATTCCTTTTTTTAATATATTTTATTGATTATGCTATTACAGTTGTCCCATTTCCCCCCTTCACTCCCTTCCACCCTGCACACCCTTCCTCACCCACATTTCCCCCTTTAGTTCATGCCCATGTGTCATAAGTTCTTTAGCTTCTACATTTCCCATACTATTTTTACCCTCCCCCTGTCTATTTTCTCCCTACCATCTATGCTACTTTTTCTGTGTACCTTTCCCCCCTCTCTCCTCCTCCCACTACCCTGTTGCTAACTCTCCATGTAATCTCCATTTTTGTGATTCTGTTCCTGTTCTAGTTGTTTGCTTAGTTTGTTTTTGTTTTAGGTGTGATTGTTACTAACTCTGAGTTTGCTGTCATTTTACCATATACGTTTTTTATCTTCTTTTTCTTAGATAAGTCCCTTTAACATTTCATATCATAAGGGCTTGGTGATGATGAACCCCTTTAACTTGGCCTTGTCTGAGAAGCACTTTATCTCTCCTTCCAATCTAAATGAAAGCTTTGCTGAATAGAACAATCTTGGATGTAGGTCCTTGCCTTTCATGACTTGGAATACTTCTTTCCAGCCCCTTCTTGCCTGTAAGGTCTCTTTTGAGAAATCAGCTGACAGTCTGATGGGAACTCCTTTGTAGGTGACTGTCCCCTTATCTCTTGCTGCTTCTAGAATTCTCTCCTTGATTTTAATCTTGGCTAATGTAATGATGGTGTGCCTTGGTGTGTTCCTCCTTGGGTCCAACCTCTTTGGGACTCTCTGAGTTTCCTGGACTTCCTGGAAGTCTATTTCCTTTGCCAGATTGGGGAAGTTCTCCTTTATTATTTGTTCAAATAAGTTTTCCACTAGTTGCTCTTCCTCTTCTGGTACCCTTATAATTCAGATGTTGGAATGTTTAAAGATGTCCTGGAGGTCCCTAGGCCTCTCCTTAATTTTTTGAATTCTTATTTCTTCATTCTTTTCTGTTTGGTTGTTCCTTTCTTCCTTCTGATCCACTCCATTGATTTGAGTCCCAGTTTTCTTCCCCTCACTATTGGTTCCCTGTGCATTTTTCTTCATTTCTCTTATTGTAGCCTGCATTTGTTCATCTAATTTATGACCAAAGTCAACCAATTCTGTGCGCATCCTGATCACCAGTGTTTTGAACTGTGCATCTGATAGGTTGGCTATCTCTTGATCACTTAAAAAGACTGGATCTGGGGATTTTAATTCTGTTTGATCCATCTTTTTTTTTTTTATTTTCCTTTGGTCTGGTTGTGGCTGTTACGTATGGGTGGCGAAGCCTTAGATGTTCACTAGGGTGGGGCACCCCAGTGGCTGGGTTGTGACGTTGTATGTGAGGGCGGGGTCTGAGACGGAACGTTGGCGCCTGCTCTGCTCTCTCTAGGACTTCCGTCCCCTCTGCCACTTCCCACAAGCAAATTGGGCCCTTGTGGTGCTGGCTCCTGGGTGGGTGGGCTTGTGTACTTTCTCGGACCCTGTGGTTTCCCCAAGGAGCCTCCTGTGAGGATGAGAGAATCTCCCGGCCTCAACTCCCACAGGTGTTTTCAGTTGGTGCTCTTAGGCTTTGTTTCCCAGTGCTGGATCCCTGGGTTGTGCAGTGTGTGTTGCTGCCCGTTTTTGCTTAGTTTGTCTGCCCCCAAATGTGTGGCTGTGGCCAGCCAGCTGAAGTGTGTGCCTCACTGGGTCTGTCGTTGCTTCCCGCACCCAGGGTCTGCCACTGGTCCATCAGCTGTTCCTGCGCTTCTGGGGTCCACCAACTGCGGTCTGTGCCCAGCATTCCCACATCTGCCACTACCGCTTTTTCCTGCCGGGACCCCTCGACCCCTCTCTGTAGGCCTCCGACTCCGCCCCTCATTACCGGTCTGGATGTATGGTAGCCAGACTTCCATTCAGTTCATTTCTCTCTGTTCTGGTTGTTTTTTGTTTCTCAATTTTTGTTGTCCTTAGTTTCGGTTGCGTGAGGACGCACAGTGCAACTACCTATGCCTCCATCTTGGCCGGCGAAATACTTTAATAAGTATTGCATTGAATCTATAAATTGCTTTGGGTATTATGAACATTTTGATTATGTTAATTTTTCTAATCCATGAAGACGGGATATGTTTCCATTTGTTTGTGTCATCTTTAATTTCTTTCTTCAGTGCTGTGTAGTTTTCTGAGTATAGGTCTTTTACCTCCTTGGTTAGGTTCATTCCTAGGTATTTTATTTTTCTTGTTACTATATCAAATGGGATATTTTTTCCTTATTTCTGTTTCTGATGCTTCATTGTTGGTATACAAAACTGCCTTTGAGTTTTGAATATTGACTTTTTATCCTGTTGTTTTGACAAATTCATTTTTGAGGTTGAGCAGTTTTTTGGTGAAGCCTATAGGGTTTTCTATGTACACTATCATGTCATCTGCAAACAATGGCAAGTTTGTTTCTTCTCTTTCAATTTGGATGCCTTTTATTTCTTTTTCTTGTCTGATTGCTGTGACTAGGACTTCCAATACTATGTTAAATAGAAGTGGTGAATGTGACCAACCCTGTCTTGTTCCTGATCTTAGTGGGAAAGTTTTATGTTTTTGCACAATGAGAATGATGTTGGCTGTAGGTCTCATATATGGCCTTTATTATGTTGTGGAATGTTCCCTCTACTCCCACTTTGCTGAGTGTTTTTATCATAAATGGGTGCTGTATCTTATTAAATGTTTTTTTCCATATCTACTTATATGATCATGTGATTTTTGTATTTGCTTTTGTTTATGTGATATATGACATTTATTGATTTGCAAATATTGTACCATCCTTGCAACCCTGAGATGTATCCCACTTGGTTATGGTGCATGATCTATTTAATGTTTTGCTAGATTCAGTTTGCCAACATTTTGTTTAGGATTTTATCTTCTATGTTCATCAGCAATATTGGTCTGAAGTTTTCTCTCTTTGTTGTGTCTTTATCTGGTTTTGGGATTAGGATGATGCCTCATAAAAAGAGTTCATGAGTCTTCTGTCTTCTTGGATTTTTGGAATAGTCTGTGAAAGATAGGGGTTAGCTCTCCCTTAATTGCTTTGTAGAATTCTCCTGTGAAACCATCTAGGCCAAGACTTTTGCATGTCAGGAGCTTTTTGATTACTCCTCAATTTCGTCTGCTGTTATTGGTCTGTTCAGGCTTTCTGCTTCTTCATTCAGTTTTGGAAGATTATATTTTTCTAGAAATTTGTCCATTTCACCTAGGTTTTCAAATTTCTTGGTGTATAGATCTTCATAGTAATTTCTTATAACCCTTTGTATTTCTGTGGTGTCAGTTGTAATCTCTCCTCTTTCATTTCTGATTGTGTTTATTTGGGTCCTCTCTTTTTTTTTTTCTTGTTGAGTGTGCTTAAAGGCTTTTCAGTTTTGTTTATCTTTTCAAAGAACCAGCTCCTGGATTTATTGATCCTTGAAATTATGCTTTAGTCTCTATGTTGTTTAATTCTTCTCTGATCTTGGTTGATCCTTCCTTCTACTTGCTCTGGTATGTCTTTGTTGTTGTTCTTCAAGATCTTGTAGATGTAGGGGTAAGATTGTTTATTTGAAATGTTTCTTTCTTTTTTAGGTGTAGGCCTGTATTGCTATGAACTTCCCTCTCAAGAGTGCCTTCACTGTATCCCATAAATTTTGGTTTGTTGTGAGTTAATTTTTATTTGTTTCCAGAAGCTTTTTGATTTCTTCCTTGATCTCATTCTTGACCCATTCATTGTTTAATAACATGCTATTCAATGTCCATGAGTTTGAGTGTTTTTGAGTTTTCCAGAAGTTTGGTTTCCAGTTTCAGTCCCCTATGGTCAGAGAAAATGCTTGATATGATTTAAATTTTCTTGAATTTGTTTAGGCTAGCTTTGTGTCCTATCATGTGGTCTATCTTTGAAAATGTTTCATATGTATTTGAAATGTGCATTTTGCTTCTTTGAGATGAAAGGCTCTCTATATATATCAGTGAAGTCCATTTGACTAAGGCATTGTTCAATGCCACAATAGCTTTGTTGATATCTTCTTTGGAAGATCTATCCATTTTTTTACAGTGGGGTGTTGAAATCCCCTACTATAATTGTCTCACTGCCAATATCTTTCTTGAAGTCCTCTAAGATTTTCTTTATGTATTTGGGTGCTTCTATGTTGGGTGCATATATATTTACAATGTTTATGTCATCTTGATATATTCTTCCCTTGAGTATTATGAAGTGACCTTTCGAGTCTTTTTTTATGCCTTTTTTTCAATCTGTTTTGTCTGACATGAGTATTGCTACCTCGGGTTGTTTTTTTTTTTCCTGTCCATTTACTTGGAATATTTGTTTCTAGTCCTTCACTTTCAGTCTGTGTATGTCTTTTGTTCTGAGGTGGGTCTCTTGTAGTCACCATATGTATGGGTCATGCTTTCTTATCCATTTAGGTATCCTATCTCTTTTGATTGGAGCATTCAATCTGTTTACATTTAAGGTTATTATTGATAGGTACTTATTTATTGCCATTTTTGTACCTGTGTTCCTCTCTCTCTCTCATTCTTTTTCTTCCTGTTCTTAAAGCAGTGCCTTTAGCATCTCTTGCAGAGGTGGTTTTGTGGAGTTGTATACTTTTAGACTTGTTTTGTCTGGGAAACTCTTTATTTGGCCTTTCATTTTAATTGAGAGCCTTACCGGGTATAGTAATCTTGGTTGTAAGCCTCTGGTTTTCATTACTTGTAATATTTCTTGCCATTCTCTTCTGGCTTGGAGAATTTCTATGGCAAAATCAGCTGCTAATCTTATTGGGGCTCCCTTGTGTGTTACTTCCTGTTTCTCCCTTGCTAACTTTAAGATTCTCTTGGAATTTTTGTCTTGGAATTTTGCCATTTTAATTATGATATATCTTGAAGGAAGCCTTTTTGGGTTCCTCTTAATTGGGACTCTCTGTGTTTCCTGGATTTGTGTGACTTATCACCAGTGTTTTGAACTCTGCATCTGATAGGTTGACTGTCTCTGTTTCATTTATTTCTCTTTCTGGTGTTTTGTTCTGTCCTTTCATTTGAGACATATTTCTTTGTCCCCTCAATTTGGCTATCTCTGTGTTTATTTCTGTGCATTAGGTAGAGCTTTAAATCCCTGTCTTGATGTACCTGCTAAGCTGTATGGAGTGAAGCTTAGATATTTGCGTGTGTGTGTGTGTGTCGGGGGGGAGGGGTAACCAGCTTCACCGCTTTGTGATGCTGTATGTGTGGGAGGGTTCAGAGAGGGACAGTGCATCCGCTTGGCTGCTAGAGGCTTGCTTAGCACTCATCTCATTTCTAGTCACTTCACCCACTTCCTGTATGTGACTGGTGCCCCTCTAGCTATTGCCCTGATGATGGTTCACAGAGTAGGTGGATTTGTGTACATCTAAGACCATGCAGGCCCTTTAAATGGATTCTCCTGAGGTACTGGCAGTTTCTTCCACCTCAGCAGCCCACACCAGTTTTTACAGCCAGAAGTTGTGAGGCTATATTTCCCTGTGCTTGAACCCTGGGCTGCATGGTCTGGCCTGGGCCTGAGAATGCTTGCTCCCCAGGTATCCCTCTTGATTTTTATCTACCACATGTGAAGATGGGACCACCTATTCCTTCAGTCATTACTGTTGCCACCATGCTACCACAATCTTGCTGCCACCACACTGCATCTTCTTTGCCCTGGCACCTCATCTCTGCCCCTCCTACCTGTCTGGGTGAATATGGCTTTTAAAAATCCTTGGTTTGGGCTTCTATACAGTTCAATTTTCTGGCAGTTCTGGGTGGGTTATTTATTTATTTTTTAAGATTAGTTGTGATCCTTTTTATAGTTGTGCAAGTAGGCAAAGCATGCATACCTATGCCACTATCTTTACTAGAAGTCTGTGCCCAAATTCTTTCTCAATGTTCTAGAGTTTCCTGAGTATAGATCTTTTACCTCCTTGGTTAAATTTATTCCTAGGCATCTTATTATTTTTGTTGCAGTAGTAAGTGGGATTGATTTTCTTAGTTTCTTTTTCTGGTACTTCATTTTGGTGTATGAAAATGCCACTGATTTCTGAATATTAATTTTGTGCTTTCTACAGAATTCATATATTTGATCTAGTTGTTTTTGGTGGAGTCTTTAGTGCTTTCTATGTACAATATTATGTCATTTGGGAATAATGACAGTTTTACTGCTTTCTTCTAATTTGTATTCCTTTTATTTATTTATTTTTTGTCTGATAACTGTGGTTATAACCTCCAGTACTGTGCTGAATAAAGATGGTAAAAGCTGATGTTGGCTGTGGGTTTTTAGATATGGCCTTTATAAGATGAGGTATCATCTCTCTAGTCCCACTTTGCTGAGAGTTTTTATCATAAATGGATGCTGGATTTTATCAATTCCTTTTCTGCATCTGTTAATATGGTCCTTTTGTTTTTGCCTTTTATTTTGTTTATGTGATGTATCACATTTATTGATTTCTAAATATTGTACCAACCTTGCATCCCTAGAATACATTCCATATGATTGTGGTGTCTGATCTTTTTAATGTATTTCTGGATCTGTTTTGCTAATATTTTGTTGAGGATTTTTGAGTCAATGCTTGTGATGGTTATTGGCCTATAGTTTTCTTACTTTGTAATGTCTTTATCTGGTTTTGGAATTATGATAATGCTGGCCATGTAAAAAGAGCTTGGAAGTCTTCCCTTCTCTTGAATTTTTTGAATGATTGGTAAAATTCTTTTTCGAAGCTCTCCAGTCAGGACTTTTGTTTGCTAGGAGTTTTTAAAAATATTTTATTTTGCCCTGGCTGGCGTAGCTCAGTGGATTGAGTGCGGGCTGCAAACCAAAGCATTGCAGGTTCAATTCCCAGTCAGGACACATGACTGGGTTGCAGGCCATGGTCCCCAGCAACCATACATTGATAAAAAAAAAATTATTTTATTTTTATTGTGAGAGGGAGGAAGGGAGAAAAAGAGGGAGAGAAACATCAATGTGTGGTTGCCTCTTGCATGCACCCCACTAGGACCTGGGTCACAACCCAAGCATGTGTCCTGCCTGGGATTCGAACCAGCAACCCTTTGGTTTGCAGGGTGGTACTTAATCCACTGAGCCCTACTAGCCAGGGCTGTTGGGAGTTTTTTGATTGCGGCTTCCATTTCATTAGTTGTAATTGGTCTTTTCATGTTTTCTGCTTCATCCTGATTCAGTCTTGGAAGATTGTATGTTCCTAGGAATTTATGTATTTCACTCAGTTTGTTTAATTTGTTGGCATTAGTTGTTCACTGTATTTGGTTACAATCCTTTGTATTTCTGTGATGTCATTTATCACTTCTCTTTTTTCATTTTAGATTTTATTTATTTGGGTTCTCTCTGTTTTTCATGTTATGTCCGGTTAAATGTTTGTCAAATTTGTTTAGTTTGCAAAGAACCATGTCTTGGTTTCATTGATATTTTGTATTTTTTTAGTCTCTGTGTCATTTATTTTGTGTTCTGAGATTTATTCTTTTCTTTTTTTATTCTTTATTTTATTGATTACGCTATTACAGTTGGCCCATTTTCCCCCTTCACTCCCCTCCACCCTGCCCATCCCCTCCCACCCACATTTCCCCTTTAGTTCATGTCCATGTGTCATAAGTTCTTTAGTGTCTACATGTCCCATTCTATTCTTACCCTCCCCCTGTCTATTTTCTACCTACTGTCTATGCTACATATTCTCTATATCTTTCCCCCTCACTCCTCCTCCTACTTCCTTGTTGCTAACCCTCCATTTGATGACTTTTTTTTACTGTTCATATTTTTAATCTTCTTTTTCTTAGGTAAGTCCCTTTAACATTTCATATCATAAAGGCTTGGTGATGATGAACCCCTTTAACTTGGCCTTGTCTGAGAAGCACTTTATCTGCCCTTCCATTCTAAATGAAAGCTTTGCTGGATAGAGCAATCTTGGATGTAGGTCCTTGCCTTTCATGACTTGGAATACTTCTTTCCAGCCCCTTCTTGCCTGCAAAGTCTCTTTTGAGAAATGAGCTGACAGTCTGATGGGAACTCCTTTGTAGGTAACTGTCCCCTTATCTCTTGCTGCTTCTAGAATTCTCTCCTTCATTTTTACCTTGGCTGGTGTAATTATGATGTGCCTTGGCATATTCCTCCTTGGGTCCAACCTCTTTGGGATTCTCTGAGCTTCCTGAACTTCCTGGAAGTCTATTTCCCTTGCCAGATTGGGGAAGTTTTCCTTTAATATCTGTTCAAATAAGTTCTCAATTTGTTGCTCTTCCTCTTCCCCTTCTTGTACCCCTATAATTTGGATGTTGGAAAGTTTAAAGGTGTCCTGGAGGTCCCTAAGCCTCTCCTCATTTTTTTGAATTCTTGTTTCTTCATTCTTTTCTGTTTGGTTGTTCCTTTCTTCCTTCTGGTCCACTCCATTGATTTGAGTCCCAGTTTTCTTCCCATCACTATTGGTTCCCTGTGCATTTTTCTTCATTTCACTTAGCATAGCCTTCATTTTTTCATGTAATTTGTGACCAAAGTCAACCAATTCTGTGAGCATCCTGATCACCAGTGCTTTGAACTGTGCATATGATAGTTCGGCTATCTCTTGGTCACTTAAAAAAATTGGTTCTGGGGCTTTCAAATATGTTTGAGCCATCTTTTTTATTTTCTTTTGGTTTGGTTGCGGCTGTTTTGTAAGGGCAGTGGAGCCTTAGGTTTTCACAAGGGTGGGGCACCCCAGTCGCTGGCTTGTGACTTGTATGTGAGGGCGGGGTCTGAGAGGGAACGTTGGTGCCTGCTCTGCTCTCTCTAGGACTTCTGTCCCCTCCACTGCCTTCCACAAGCAAATTGGGCCCTTCTGGTGCTGGCTCCCAGGTGGGTGGGCTTGTGCACTTTCTCGGACTCTGTGGGTTTCCCTGAGAAGTTTCCTGTGAGGCTGAGAGAGTCTCCTGGCCTCAGCTCCCAGACAGGGCTCTTAAGCTTTGAAACGCAGACGCACTGCCCCTTTTCTCTGCATTTGGTCGCGAATGTGTGGCTGCGGACAGCCAGCTGCCTTGAGCCCCTCATTGGGTCTGCAAGTCGCCTCCCGAGCCCAGGGTCCACCACCAGTCGTCTGCTGCCATCAGCGCCCTGCGCGCCCGTGCCTGCCAGCCAGTGTTTCTTCCCGCCGGGACCCCTCGACCCCTCTCCGCAGGCCTCCGACTCCGCTGTTCCTTACCGGTCTGGATGTACTGGAGTCTGACTTCTGTTCAGTTCATTTCCCTCTGTTCTGGTTGTTTTCTTGTTTCTCAATTTTTGTTGTCCTTAGTTTTGGTTGCACAAGGATGCACAATGCAACTGCCTATGCCTCCATCTTGGCTGGAACTCCGAGATTTATTATTTTCTTCCCTGTACTTACTGTGGGATTTATTTTTTGCTCCATTTTTAGTTCTTTTACATATAGGATTAGATTGTTTGAGCATTTTGGTTTTTTTTGCTTCTTCAAGTAGGTTTGTAATGCAATGAACTTTTCTCTCAGGACTTCTTTTGCCATGCCTCGTAGGTTTTGGGTTATGTGTTCATTTTCATTTGTTTCTAGGCAATTTTTGATTTCTTCCTTGACCTCATTAATAACACATTCATTGTTTAATAACATGCTATTTAGTTCCCATATATTTGAATGTTCTTGAGTTTTTTAAAAAAAGATTTTTTTTATTTATTTTTAGAGAGAAAGGAAGGGAAGGAGAAAGACAGGGATTGAAACATCAATGTGTGGTTGCCTCTCATGCACCCCCTACTGGGGACCTGGTCTGCAACCCAGGCATGTGCCCTGACTGGGAATCAAACCAGCGATTCTTTGGTTTGCAGTCCTGTGCTCAATCCACTGAGCCACATGAGCCAGGGCTGTTCTTGAGTTCTTAATTGTAGTTTATTTCTAGTTTCATGTTGTTGTGATTCAAGAAGATACTTACTATGATATCAATGTTTAATTAGTTAAGTCTTATGCTGTGTCTTGACATGTTTATCTTTGAGGATTTTTCTATATGCACTTGAGAAGATTGTATATCCTGCTGTTTATCTCTGAGGATGTTCTATGTGCACTTGGGAAGAGCATATATTCTGTTACTTTTGGATGAAATGTTCTGTAAATATCAATTAAAACCATCTGATTGTGTCATTTAAGGTCGCTGTTGTCTTATTGATTTTTGGTTTGGAATATCTACCCATTGATGACAGTGGGGTATTAAAATCTCCTAATTTGATTATATAGCTGTTGATTTTACTTTTAAAGTCCACCAAGATTTTCTTTATATACTTAGGTGCTCCTATGCTGGATGCATATATGTTTACAAGGGTTATATCCTCTTGTTAGATATAATCACTGTAGTATTATGTAGTGATCTTCTTTTTCTCTTGTTATGACAATTGTTTTGAAGTTTATTTTGTCAGGTATAAGTATTACTACACCAACTTTTTTGTTTCTTTTGGATGGAGTATTTTTTCCATCCTTTCTCTTTGAGCCTGTTTGAATTTTTTGTTGTGAGGTAGGTCATATTTTCTTATCCATTCAAGTACCCTATGTGTTTTGATTGGAGCATTTAACTCATTTACTCATTTAGGTTATTATTGATAGATATTTATTTCCATTTTCATACCCTTGTTTCTCCCTCTCTCTCTCCCTCTCCCCAACCCTCTCTCTCTCTCATTCTTAAAACCATTCCCTTTACATTTATTGAAGTTCTGGTATGATTGTAATGAACTCCTTTAGCTTATTTTAGTCTGGGGAGCTCTTTGTTTTACCTTCAATTTTAAGTGAAAACCTTGCTGGGCAGAGTAGTCTTGGTTGCAGGCTCTTATTTTTAAATACATCTTGTCCAATTTTTCTTGCCTCAAATGTTTCCATTGAAACAGTTTGTCAGCTTTATGGGAACTCCTTTGTAGTAAACTCTCTCTCTTGCTGTTTTTAAGATTCTTTCTTTTTCTTTAACCTTTGCCATTTCAATTATGTGTCTTGGTGTGGGTGTCTTTGGGTTTATCTTAATTGGGATTCTGTGCTTTCTGAACTGTGTGACTTTTTTTTCCTCACCAGATTAGGGAAGTTTCCTGTTATTATTTCTTCTAGTTGGTCCTCTATCCCCTATACACTCTCTTCTCTCTGGTACTTCTGTGATGCGGATGTTGTTATGCTTGATGTTGTGCCAGAAAAACCTCTTAGATGTTTTTCATTTCATTTTCTTCTTCTTCTTTTTTAAAAATGCTCTGCTTGGGTACTTACTGTTATCTTGTCCTATAATTGACTGATTTGATCCTATGCTTCATTTAACATGCTGTTGATTTCTTCTAGTATATTTTTCATTTAAGATATTGTAGTCTTCATTTCTGACTGTTTCATTTGGTTTCTATGTCTTTTTTATCACTTAAGTTCTCACTGAGATCATCTGTTCTCCCCTAAGGTCCTTGAGCATCCTTGTAACCATTATTTTAAAGTCTTCATCTGGTATACTGGTTGCTTCCATTTCATTCATTTTATTTAATTCTTTTCTGGAGGTTTCTCTTGTTCTTTTGCTTGGGGCATTTTTTTGTATCCCCATTTTGTCTCTGTCTATTATGTAATTCTGCTATAACTCCCAAACTTATGATGTTGGTTTTATAATGAAGGTTCTTGTTGGACTCAGTGGCACAATCTTTCAAATCACCTGAGGTTCACACTCCAGGAGTGTTTTTGTAGGTTATGTGCAATTCCTGTTGTTATTGAGGATTGAATGATGTTGCTCTTTTGTTGGTGGAGTTAACTAACCCTTCAGGCTGGGTGACTGTAAGGGTAAACCTCATTTACCATGTATTAGACACTGTGTAGGAGTTGCCCCTTGAGTTGGAGTTGTTCCTAGCAAGGCCTGGGAATGCTAGAATCCTCTTTTGGGTTGTCACTTGTGTGGCTAGTTGGGTAGATCTCTTGTGTGGTCTAAGGCTTACCACTGGTTGTGTTGGTTCTGGTTCAACTTGGGTACAGGTTGCTGTCAAGACATTGTGTGTAATCAGCCTTGGGCTACCCTTGGTAGCTACACATTATTCACTTCTTGTGTTTGTATCTATGGACCTGAGTGTGTGTGGGAGGGATAATCTGTGTGAAAGCATCAACTTCTTCCAGGTTAGAGTTGGGAGAATATCTGTAAAAGGACTGAGGCTCCCTGTGGTCTGCCTCCCTACCTGTTAGCCACTCTGCCTCTCCTTGAGGTTGTCTTGTTTTTCTTCACAGCCTTTCAAAGAGAGACTGTAGGATGATCCCAGGGTATCTGAGATATGGCTAGTGGGTCTTATGCTTAGAGATCATGCAGTCTGGCACTCAATGAGGGGAAAGTAGCCCCTGCTTCAAAGCTAAACAGCTCAGTCTCTTCCAGAGTCTCCAACTCTTGTTCCCCCAAAATGCGTTCTCTGCAGGTTCAATTTGTCTGTATTCAGCCGATACCTCTGTAGAAGTAAGCTCAGCAACCCTGGGCTCATGGGGATAGATCAGTAGAGTCTTGTTGGGATGATACCAGCCCAGTCCACAGGAGGAGGCTAAATGCTTTGTTCCAGTACCAGACAATAGCCTCTGAGGGTCTCATACTTTGAATGTCCCTACTCTGAGCCATTCTCCTGTACTCCCACGAATGTGTACCCAGTGAAGGTATCTTGGATTTGGCAGGGCTGATCCAAACTTTCTCCCATTGGGAGTGGTGTCCACAAGCTTGTAGGAAGGTAGGTGGAAACTTCTGTTCCTTCCTGGGATAGTACAGGCTCTCAGGGGAGCTTAGATTTGCCTCTGCAATGTAGTCACAGAGCTCAGCACTTGCCCACCTGGCTCCTGGACAGAGCCTCCCTGAGAGACACAGTCTGAAAAATCCCAGCAACGTGTGGCCCTCTGTTCCTTCTGTGTTCTGAACCAAGTTGGATGGGACTGAGATCATCGCTGGGTGGCACTCTGATCTCTCTATGTGCCTTGTCTCAGCAGGTTGGAGACTAAATTCATAGCTTGCATGGGCTCTGAACTCAGCAGGACAGGGTGAAAGTCCCAGCCTTGCATGGCTCCCCTGTGCTGCCAAAGTTAGCAGGATGGGAAAAATCAAGTGTCTCAACAGGTAGGTGAGGAATACCAGCTGTAATCTGAAGGTGAAGGAGACTGGCCCACTTTCTCAAACCACATATTTAGTCAATGTTGGGTTTCTGCCAAAAGCCTCCCCAGAAAATACAGGACCCCTTAAAGTCACTGCTGGGTGTAGCCAGCAGACCCCTCTGCAGAACTTAAGTACAGCAGCATGGCCTCACCAGCAGTCAGAATTTGGACTGCAAACTCCTCAGACTGTTCTATAACAATAGGGCATACTCATCTCTGGGAGGGTGCAATCCGATTCTCTCGTGCAGACTGATTCCCTACTGATTCCCATCATCAGGTGCTATGCAGGCTCCTCTTCCCATCTCTGTTTCTCTGAGTTAGGAATCCCTGCATAGGGTTGAGACATGCTTCTAGGGAGAGGGAGTTTTGCAGCTGCAGTATCCCTCTGACTTCTCAGCCACCACTACACCTGCATGCGGGGCCTCTGTCTTTCTTTGTTTTATTCCTTCCCACCATTCTTTATGTAGCTTTTTCTGTAATCCTTGGTTGTAGTGAATCAGATTAGCTTACCTTTCACTTGGTTTTTCAGGTTTCTTGCTCTGTAATTTCACTGTTGATCTGGTTTGGGGCTAGGAGCAAGTGAGCAAAGCTTCCACCTACTCTACAGCCATCTTAGACTCTGTTACTTTGAACTACCTATGACTGTGTATGTACTGTGTGTCTATTTGAAATAGTATATAGGTGTATTTCACTTTTTTGTGCAGTCTGACAATTTGTCTTTTTGATTTTTAAAAGATTTTTATTTTATTTATTTTTTTAGAAAGAGGAGAAGGGAGGGAGAAAGAGAGGGAGAGACACATTGTTCAGTTGCCTCTCACATGTGCCCCAATGAGTGACAGGGCTTGCAACCCAGGCATGTGCCCTTATTGGGAATTGAACTGGTGACTTTTCACTTTGCAGAATGATGCCTAAGCAACTGAGCCATGCTGGCCATGACAGTCTGACAATTTATCTTTTAATTTGTGTATTTATTTCATTTACATTTCATTGATACAGTGAAATTTTATGTAATTAAATGTAATTATAATGAAATGTTAATTACATATTGTGAAATACATTTACTATCCTGCTTTCTGCCTTTTTTGATCCCATGTTTTTTGTGCTTTTACTTTTTTTTGTTTTATTTTGAGTTAATCATGTATTTTTTTAATATTTCATTTTTTTGGCTTTGTTGCTAGGGATTCAGTGTGTATCTTAAACATCATAATCTATCTTGAATAGATTATATACAACTTCCTTTTTAGTGTGAAAACCGTATGGCAGTATAATTCAATTTACCTCACTAATATCTTTGTGCTATTGTTGTTATATTATTGTTTTCCCCACCTATTTTTTTCTGTTTTAAAGATTTTTTTATCTTCATGTTTCAGCAATTTGATAAGATATACCTAGGTGAGGTCCCCAGTGTACTTATTCTGTTGGAATCCATCAAGCTTTGTGATGATGTTTTCATTAAATTTGCAAAATTTTATTCATTACCTCCTGAGATATTTTATTGCATCTCTTCACTTTTTTCTATGGCACTCTGATTGTACATATATTAGGCTTCTTGATTTCATGTAAGAAAGCACTCACACTGTTTATTTCAATGCATTCTCTTTCTGTGCTTTAGTTTAGACAACATACATTACCTTATCTTGAAGTTCACCAATCCTTTTTGTGGTGTCTATCAGTTGTTAAGCTCCATTCAATGAAATTTTACTTCAAGTATAGTAATTTTCACCTTTAGGATTATCTTTGATTCCTTTCATGTGTTTTAAAAATACACCTCCTGTTATCTATCCCCTTATCTTTTCATGCAAATTCTTTCATCTTATCAATAAAAAAGTTTTAAATTTTTGTCTGGTAATTCCATATCTGGGTCATCAGTGTGTTTGCTTCTACTATTTTTCTGTTGATTATAGAATTTTCCTAGTTATTCAGATGTTTTATAAGTTTTTATTTTTAATATTATTATTATTATTTTTAAAGGACCATTTTAAGCATTTTTAAATGTTTTTAATGTTAGTGCCAGTTTTTTTTTAAGATTTTATTTATTTTATTTTTAGAGAGGGAAGGGAGGGAGAGAGAGAGAAGCATCAATGTGTGGTTGCTGGGGGACGTGGCCTGCAACCCAGGCATGTGCCCTGACTGAGAATCGAACCTGCGATGCTTTGGTTCGCAGCCCACACCCAATCCACTGAGCTACGCCAGCCAGGGATAATTTTTTATTTTATCCCAAGCATTATATTTAGAAGAACACTTGAAATTGTGGTATAATATTTTGTTTTCTAGAGAATGCCTGCTTTTTCCATTCTTGCATTTAGGGTGAAAGCCTAATCATTGTCATTCCTCTAAGAATTGAATTGAACAGGAACGGATCCATATGTTTAATTAGGTTGAGTTCTTTTATGTGATGTCTAATCCACAATCTATCTTACTGCTCCTTCTCCTAAGGTGCCAATTTCTTTGATCTTGCCAGAATTTTAGCTGACAGGAGTTTGGACTTTAAACTTAAGTGATTTTGGTGCACATTTTAATTCAGCCCTGGCAGAACTTCAAAATACAATTACCACAAAAACATGCAGTATGAGATTTCTTTGCTTTTTAGCTCCTCTTTTTTTTTATATAGTTGTGTAATTGCCACCATAATCAGATTATTAATATAAAACATTTTGACTAGTCCCAAAATCTTCTTTGCAGCCTTTTCTGGTTAATTTTCCTCTACCCTGGCTGTATACAACCACTGATATATCACTATAGTTTTGCCTTTCCTAGAATTTCATATAAATAAAATCAAACAGTATATAGCTTCCCACTTCTGATGTTTTTGAGATTTGTCATTTTGTTCTATGTTTCAGTAGTTGTTTCCTTTTATAGTGAAATGGATTCCACTTCATGGCTCTCCCACAATTTGTCTATTCTTTCATCAGTTAATAAACATTTGGGTTGTTGGATCCAGTAACTATTGTGGCTATTATAAATGAAATTTTTATGAACATTTGTGCATAGGTCTTTGTGAGGACATAAGTTTTCATTAATTTTGGATGATTACTTTGAGTAGGATTTTTGCGTTATATTTTAAGTATACATTTAACTTTATGAGCAATTGCCAAGCCTTTTCCCAACATGAAAGTACCATTTTGTGTTCCTACCAGCTCTCTATGAAAGTTCCAGTAGCTGCACATTCTTATTAAAATTGATACTCTCAGTATTTTTAATTTTGAACATTGTTAATGGCTATGTAGTTCTCATTTTTTTCCTCCTTCCAAGCAAATTTCAGATAGGGAGTGGTTTGGTGAGAGAAAACTGGTTGGTCTGAGTGATTTGCTTTAGCAGTTTTTCTCATTCCAGTCTCTCTGTGAATTTAAATGGCTGTTAAAGGCCCAGTTGGTTTTTTTTTTTATTTAAATGAATGTTCAAGTACAGTTTTCACCCCCTTACTCCCATTCAAGTCCTCCCACCCCCC
>PVIA01010012.1:0-55508 GCA_004024845.1 Tonatia bakeri | reverse complement strand
TTGGTTGTTGATAGCTGTGAATTTGTTGTCATTTTACTGTTCATAGTTTTGATCTTCTTTTTTTAGATAAGTCCCTTTAACATTTCATATAATAAGGGCTTGGTGATGATGAACTCTTTAAACTTGACCTTATCTGGGAAGTACTTTATCTGCCCTTCCATTCTAAATGATAGCTTTGCTGGATGGAGTCATCTTGGTTGTAGGTCCTTGCCTTTCATGACTTGGAATACTTCTTTCCAGCCCCTTCTTGCCTGCAAGGTTTTTTTTTTTTTTTTCTTTTAAGAAATCAGCTGATAGTCCTATGGGAACTCCTTTGTAGGTAACCATCTTCTTTTCTCTTGCTGCTTTTAAGATTTTTCTCCTTATCTTTAATCTTGGCTAATGTGATTATGGTGTGCCTTGGTGTGTGCTTCCTTGGGTCCAAGGTTTTTGGGACTCTCTGAGCTTCCTGGACTTCCTGGAAGTCTATTTCCTTTGCCAGACTGGGGAAGTTCTCCTTCATTATTTGTTCAAATAAGTCTTCCATTTCTTGCTGCTGTTCTGCTCCTTCTGGCAATCCTATGATTTGGATGTTGGAATGTTTAAAGTTGTCCTGGATGTTCCTAAGCCTCTCCTCATTGTTTTGAATTCTTGTTTCTGTATTCAGTTCTTTTTAAATGTTTACTTCTTCCTTCCGGTCCAAACATTTTTTTTTTTTTTTGAGTCCCAGTTTCCTTTCCTTCACTGTGGGTTCCATGTACACTTTCCTTTATTTCACTTTTCATAGCCTTCACTTTTTCCTCCATTTTGTGACCAGACTCTGCCAATTCTGTGAACATCCTGATTACCAGTGTTTTCAACAGTGCATCTGATAGGTTGGCTATGTCTTCATTGCTTAGTTGCATTTTTTCTGGAACTTTGATCTGTTCTTTCATTTGGAACATATTTTTGTGTCTCAGCATTCCTGTTACCTAGTGAGGGGTGGAGTCTTACGTATTCACCAGGGTGGGGCAACCCACGTGCCTGAGTTATGGTGCTGTATGTGGGGTGGGATCCACCAGGGAGCAATGCTGCTTGTTCACCTCTCAGCCAGCTTTCAGTCACTTCCCCCGCTACCCACAAGCAAATTAGGCCCTTTTGGTGCTGATTCCTGAGTGGGTGGTTTGTGTAAATTCTAGGAGCCTGTAGGTCTCTCTAATGAACTCTCCTTTGAAGCTGGGAGGATTTCCTGCTGCCTCAGCCCCCATAGGTTTTTTTCAGTCAGAGGTTTTGAGGCTTTCTTTTCCTGCGCTGGAACCCTGCATTGTATGGTCTGTCTCATTCCCTAGTTGTTCCTCCCTGTTTGTCCGCATGCAAATGTGGGACTGCCTGTTCCACCAGCTGCTGCATTGCTGGGAGTCCTCTCCACCATGGCTACCTGTCTCTGCACCTCCTACAAGTCTGGATGAATGTTTCTTCTTGAACTTCTTGGTTGCTAGAATTCCATACAGTGTGGTTTTCTGGCAGTTCTTGTTTTTTTTTTGTTGTTGTTGTTGTCCTTCTTTTGGTTGTGTGAGGGGGAAAAGTGCATCTACCTATCTAAAAGTGCATCTAACACTGTCTGGAAGTGTTCCTTTTCATTTTAGACTGTCTTTTGGGGAAGGATCACTTCTTGTTTGCAGGTTGAACTGAAAATGGATCCCACATTGCAGAGTCATGACACTCTGGGTGTAACACCTTTAAACATCCCCTGAAAGCTGGGAGGTCCAGACATCATCCTGTTTAATCATTTCATGCCCTTTATCATGTAGGTTCCACTTCCATTTTTGACATCTCATTTAATTTCTACAATAGTTCTGAGAAAGGGACAATCACCTGCATTTAACAGCTAAGGAGAGTGAGTCTCACAGAGGTGAAGTTGTGGGCCATGATTGTGAGGTTTGTAAACTCCTGAGGTGGCTTTTAGACTCTAGGTTTGAGGCTCTGTATCCAACTTGAATGTACACACATTACTTGGGAATCTTGTTAAAATGTAGCTCATAATTTACTAGATTTCAAGGAGGGCTAAAGATTAGGCACTGATATGAGCTCCTGGATGACGCTGGGCTGCAGTGCCCCCTCCACCGCCTTTTGTTTAGATGTCTTTATACCACACCATGCAGTTTTTTATCTTGATACCTTAAATTCTGGGAGGAAATTGGATTTCCCATATAGTTCTGGATGTTGAATCTTGCCTTTCTCTTGAGTAACTTGATCAAGATCTATACTTCCACTAAAGAGCATGTTTGAAAATCACAGGATATAACCAGAACATGATTGGACTTTCAATTTCATGATCATAAGCAGTGGATTCTTAGGACCTGAGAACTCCTCTCAAGGGTATATGAGATAGGAGATAGATGGGGTTAGAGTGGGGGAAAGTGGGACTGTGAGCTCTCACCTAGTAAGACACCTGATCTCAAATAGGAAGCACCACAAGCTCATTATCTTATTTAGTCCTGTCCACAGAGGAAGAGCTATAGAAGTGGCTGCATGACCAATGTCAAGGCTCTCAGACTATCTGGTATTCCTGCCTGTAAGCCAAATTACAGAGCAAAATAATTCACTTGCCTCAATAGGACCTTTTGATTTTCCAGAGATTGAGCTCATATATATAAACTATAGAGGCTAAGGAGCCCTGAAAAATGCTTTTAGAAGAAGATTTTGAATTTTCTTTGATTTTAACACCATATTCACAGAGGCAAGGCAAATATCTAAGAATAGGGAGCAATTTTGAACTTTCTGTTTTCTTTGTGATCAAAGATGTGTCATGATGGGGGTTCCTGCTGGCTGGACCTTTGAGGGTGGAACCCTTTATGGTCCCAATATAAGTACTTTTCATTAACTCATTCCATAATTCTAGCTGAGCAACAAGATTAGAGTGGGCATGTCGGTAGATCCCTTACCCATTCTTGGAGAATTGGTGTTTTCCCATTTAATTTAGATGATAGGAAAAAACTGGAAGATGAAAATACCTGGTGATCTTTGTAATCCACAAAACCTAGCACTCTAAACTTCCAAGGAAACTCATAAAGATGAGGAGTAGAAGTCAGTTCAGAGACATCCACACGGTGTGCTTTTCCAGCATTAGCTGCAGCCACTCCTTTACTGCCACCCTAAGCTCTTATTCCTGCTGAAATATGTCTTATTCCTTACATCCTTCATATTCTTTTACATTGCACTGTTTTTTTAATCTGATGAACTTTTTGTTATTAAAAATCCTGGTTCATGAACTGCAAAATCATACAGTCACTTTGAAAAAGCTTTGCCAATTTCTTATGAAGTTAAACATATATTTACCAATGACCTAGGAATTCCATACCTAGGTATTTACCTAAGATAAAGGAAAACACAGGTCCACACAGAGACCTGTACATGAATGTTCATAGCAGCTTTATTCATAATAGCTTCAAACTGGAAACATTCCAAATGTTCATCATCTGTTGAATGGCTGAGCAAACTGTGGTACATGCACGCAACCGAAGACTATGCAACAATAGGAAGAAACAAACTACTGATACATACAACCAAATAGATGAATCTCAAGAGCCTTATGCCATGTGACAGAAGCTAGACACACAAGTCTGTATACTGAACAGTCCTATTTATATGGCATTCAGAAAAAGGCAAACTCTAGGGACAGAAAGCAGATCAGTGATCGTCGGGGACTGCGGTTAGAGGGAGGGTATAGGCAACACTTTTGGGTGACAACTGTTTTATAGTTTGATTGTGCTGATGGTTACATGATTGTATATGTTTGTAAAAATCATCAACCTGTACATTTAAAAAAGATGAATTTTACTGTATGAAAATTGTTTCTCAGTAAACCCAACTTAAAAATATGCTGGCTCACAGATTACCTGTGCAACAGTCAGTTGCAACTATAATGCTCCAGTGTAGTCCTCCGGCATAGCACTCAGCACCTTAAACTTGAATATACAAACACATCACCTGAAGGCCTTGTTAAAATGTGGATTGTAATTCATTAGATCTCAAGCACTGGAGATTCTGCACTTCTGACAAGCTCCAGGATGATGCTGTGCTGCTGGGCTGCAGGCCATCCTATGAGTAGATGGCTTTATAGCATACCATGCCATTTCCTATCTTGGAACCTCAAATACTTGTTAGATTATTGGGTTGCCCATGTGGTCCTGAACATTAAATATTGCCTATCTCTTGAGTAAGTTGGTTATGTCCTATACTACCACTTGAGGGAACATAGGAAAATCACAGAATATGATGGTATTTTTCTGTACCTCTTTCCTCCACTCCACTGTGAACCCTTCAAAAGGAAAGTCTGCGTGTTGTTCATCATATGATTTTTTACACCTGACCATTGGCTCCTAATAGGCACTCTTGAAAAGCTCTGTGGAATGGATGGGTGAGTGCAGTAACACCATAAATGAAAAACAGTGAGGTCCTCTTTCTAAACAGTAGCTGGAAGAATACCAGGTTTTCGAACACGATGAGTCCATGTAAGAATATAGGAACCAAGCCAGGAGCCCAGACACTATAATCAGTACACACCAAAGTTAACTGGTGTACTTGTCCGTCAGTAGGCCCATGTGTTCCCTAAAGCGCTCTACTTTTTTTTTGGCAGAAGCTGCACCATATTCTTTTCTCCCACTCCTGGCCCATCGCCTGGTATTCTGTCACTATTATTATGGGCCTTTTGATTATTGAGATTAATGTGTCTCATTTTTGTGTCTCAGTGTGAGCCTTATTCAAATTGAATCTCTAGAGTTGTAGGAATAATTGATCTTGCTATTCCTGGAGCTCTTGGCTAGACAGGTCTAACAGCTGAGTTGGTGTAGATAGTTAATGGACAGTCCATGGTCAACAAGCCTAAGTTCTAGACCTGGTTTCACTAGTAACTATTTTTGTGATTTGGCCATGTCATATGCCCTCTATAAGCCTCCATTTTTCTTACTTGTGCCAGGTGATGGAAAGCTGTTCTTCATCCTTAAAAGTGACAAAACCTTACCCATTTCTGCTGTAAGTAGTATGAAAATTTAAAAGTAGCTTAAATTCTTCTTATTTAATTGGATAAAATCCAACTCCAGATGTTGGTGTCCACAGCATGACATACTCTTTATACATGAGAACTTGAAGCACTAAGTTTCCCTGCTATTTTCATGTCACATTCATGCCCAATAGACTTACTCAGGAGGGAAAGGCTTGTATGAAAATAATCTCAAAATAAGATTACTTGCAGGAACTTTGCTGGCCATGCTAATTATCAGCTTCAACCTTGTGTAGTTTCAGATGGACAGCTGTGTATGAATATTAATTTTTCTTTGAGGGCTTTAAAAAAAGATTTCAGTAGTTTTGTTTTTAAAACACAATCAAGAGAATTAGTGATTCTGGCAAAACAGAAGTTAAATGTGCACCACATCTCAACTTGTGAGGTGATGTGAAATTATTGGAAACAGGACATCATTTGAAATGGATTTGTTTTTTTTGTCATATTATTGATTGAAAAAGTATGATCTTAGCTCTTCACTTCAAACAATTTCACCTCAAAATCTTTCTCACCTTCTTTTGAGGTTATCTTTCCTAAGGGCCAAGGTACTATTTTATCCCATTGCTTTGACTTACATGATTTAACAGAACCTAATTTTTCTAGTCTTTATTTTGATTTCTGTTCTTCACTTTTCTTTCATATGTTGGGTTGTTTATAGATTGATCTTCCCACTATAATTTTTCCATACCATCCAGTTAGGATGTGTGGTTAACATATCATCTTATATCCAAAGATTCATATTCCCCTTTGGCTGTAAGTGGTTTCCCAGCCAGGACTACAGCTCCCAGCAGTCTTTGCATCAGGCAACTATAGGACTAGTTCTGGCCAATGGAGTGTGAGTGGAAGTGGCCTATTACTATCTGAAGAGATTAAGAAGCAGGCTCACCTTCTCTGTGGTCTTTCTTCATTTGTCATCTCAGTGGGGAAGTGTTGAAGGGCTAGAGGCCATAAACAAAAATGAGGTGGTCTTAATGTATAGAGGACCCTGTTGAAGGTCATCATACATACCAACATTGGGCTATCCAGGAGAAGGAAATAAATTTCTATTATGCCCTATCACTGAGGTTTCAGGGTTTATCTGCTATGGCAGCTGATACTATCTTGACTAACACAAAATGTTACCAGATCTGCACCTTTAATCCCAAGTTTTGTCTCCTGTTTTCAGCATGATATCCTTTAGGATTTATTGACTTATCTGAAGGTAGAGAAAATCTGGTCATTTCTAGTAACTTATAATACTAGTGAGGGACTTCCAAAATGAGTCTTAGACCACTGGGGCTTTGGAGGCCTTGTACTGGGAAAGTGGTGGGCAGAAGAGAAGCACAGCAAGAGAAATTTGAGTATGTACCAGAGTTTACCGAGATGATTTGCTAGTTTTATTCACTGATGAAAGGTCTAGAGGATCCAACACTGATGTAAATTTTCAGAGACAAATTTGGATCTTGCTGTGCTCAGATGTGTGTCCCATTTCTCACAGGTATAAAAGGTTACTGGATTATTTTTGATTTATGATCAGTGTGTACAGGAAATTATAGTTGATTCAGGGGAACAGTGTATCATGTGGGTACGACAGAGTGAAATGCAGAGTCAGGTAAGAGGGAAATGACCTAGACTTCAGGTCAGGCCCTGCCCCTCTGCCTCTAGTACATTGGTCTTCTTACTTAGTTGATCTGTGCCTCAATTTCTTGTCTGTATAATTGGTATAATAGCACTTTACTTATAGTCTTGTAACAGTCCAAATGATAAATTACTTAAATGTTAAACACAGAGCTTGGAATATTTTGTCAAATGTCAGTTATTCATCAATCTCTCTTTGTTTTTAAGCAAAATTGGTAAATTACAATAAACTCGTTAACTGCTGAGTCTTCAGTGTGTAGAACAGTGCCTGGCACATAGGGTTTCAATAAATAATGGTTATCTTAAAGAACAAATATACAGTTTTTTATTCTGTTTTTCTTTTCATGTACTATTGTAAGCATTTTCCTGTAAGTTATTTGCAAATAACTGATTTTAGAATGGTTGCTCTGATCAATATTTAATAAACACTTCTGGAGCTCATATATCCTCTTCAGTGTTGTCAGCAGGTAATCACTTTATCGAAAGATGCTGATGTTGGGCAATATATTTTTTCAATTTCTCTTAGGGTAACATGTCCAGAGCCTGCAGTATATTTTTTGAACACTGGCAGGGATTGCAAACTGTCAACCATTGCAGGGGAATTAGACTGTTGGAAATAGTCACAAGTCATTTCTGACCAACTTGCTGAATATGGGGGATGATTTGACTTGAAGAAAGCGTAAAGAGCCTAATGCACAGATTTAAAAATGGCTTTAATTTCATAAAGAAAAACTCCAAAATTGCACTGAGCAGAAGAATTTATATTTTAATAAGTGGAGAGCCACACAAGGGGGCTGTTTTGAAAAAGAAAAGAGACTTATTTGAATGTATCTTCTACAATTTTAAATCATACATCAGGTCAGGGGGAAAATGTTCAATTTTAAAGAGATATTTCTTGGTCCAACTTTCACAGTTTGCCTTTGAAAATAAAAACTCTTGGTTTGACATTTTGGTTAAAGAGCCAAAAAAGGGAACTCTGTTGAGAGTTGAATGTAGAAAATTTTCAGTTTTTGGTTTTCAGAAGGCTACATGATTGAGAAAATCCAAATACTCCCAAGTGAAGACTGTCAAGAATATATGTGTATATTTGGGTTCCTACTGCTTATCATTTGATCCTACAGTGCAATCCCTGCCAGTGTTCAAAAAATATACTGCAGGCTCTGGACCTTTCTTTTCTGGGAAATAAAAACCTGAAGAGAGAATGGCAATATCACTATCAGTATATAATGCCTTCTAACAAATTTGAAGAGTTTGGTGAGTGAACTAGGCAGGGTTCTCTCATTGCCTGATACTCATTGCCACCTTCAGAGAGTAGTAAAATTACTTATATTCCTGTAACATGTTACAATTTACAAAGAAATTTCATACACTGTATTCCATTTGATCTCCCAACATGCTAAGTAGATGTGATTATCTCTAGTCGCATGGTTATTTCAGATGGGATAAAGACTCAGAGGCTGACAGAGCTGTGATTTGTCTCAGGAGACTCGGTTGAATAGTGATTTATCTGGGGCACTAAATACTGGCCAATCGGGGACACTAGAAGTAGTTCACAGTGTACTTTTCTTTAACCTCTTTGAGACGTCTGAACATTTTGATTCATTGGTTTTATAAAACTGGCTTCAAAATGTACAAAATGATATAAAATGTCAACTGAACTATGTTTAGAATAATAAGTAAAAACAATTGATGTTACTGCTTTGCCTGAGTGCTAACTTTATCAAAATATAAATACTAAGATTTGGTAATCCAGAAAGTGGACTCATTAATATTTTACATTTTATGAATGATTGAGAGATAATGGTCTTATTGAGTTGATTTTAAAATTCATCTCTTTAAGTTAGATATATTTTATTGTATCATGAGATGAGACAAAATTTTCCACTTAAATATTTGATGGGCAAATTTAGAGAATGGGATACTTTAAAATGCACTTATTTGCTCACAGTTCGCCTAACTACAAATATTGGGTTGGCCAACAAGTTCATTATGTTTTTTCCGTATGATGGCTCTAGTAGTGCTTAGTTGTCTTTAACCTCATTTGAAACAATTGTGATAGCTGTCATATCAGTGTGCATTTTAAAAAACTTATCAAAATTGGTAAATTTTTGTGCAGCCATTTTAATGTTGAAGATAGGAGAAAATATACAATATTTTCAGTGTATTATGCTTTATTATTACAAGAAAGGTAAAAATGCAACTGAAATGCAAAGAGAGATTTGTGCAGTGTGTGGAGAAGGTATTGTGACTGATCAAACACGTCAAAAGTGGTTTGTGAAGTTATTGGTACTAGTGACATTTGGGTCAAATAATTCTATGCATTGGAAGATGTTTAGCAGCACCCCTGACCTCTAATCACTAGGAGCCAATAGTGGGAGATAGTTGACACACTCAAAATATCCAAATCAATAAAGTTATTGGTAAAAATGAAAAATGTGTATTTTATTTTACAGAAAAAACATAACAGACTTTTTGGCTAACCCAATAAAATTCTCCTCACACCCCCACCCCCTGGGCACTTAATTGGGGAAAAGTGGCTCTTATTCAAGAGCCATAGCACTCAGTCTCTGCCAGAGTCTCCACCTCTAGCTCCCCCAGGAAGAGCACATCACAGGTGCAGGTTGGGTGCAGCAAGCTCAGCTTGGCCAGTGGGAGTTGAAAGGACAGGTGGAGAGAATCACTAGGTGGGTGGAAGGTGGTGACTGGTTGCGTGTGAGAATGGGACAAGAATGGCCCACTCCAAAGCTATACAGCTCAATGACTGTGTATGTGTTTGCCAGGACCTTCTCCAGAAAAGGAGTGTATCAAAGGTCCCTCTTGGGTGCAGCCAGCAATTCTTTCTTCAGGAGTCCTGCTTGGCAGGATGGTGTTGCCAGTAGTTGGAGGATTGGATTAATGCACTCCTTAGGCTGGTGCTATAAGAATAAGAGTCCTCAACCCATGGAAGATGGTGCCTGAAAGCACTGTGGAATAGGAACTCAGCACAGATATCTTGGTGGCTGACCCTCCAGATCTCTCCTTGGGGCCATACCACCCTTGTCTTCTCTTTATGATTCCCATATACCCTGAGTTGACTACCCTCTACTGGAGCCCTGGGTGAGTGAGAGCAAAATCCTGTGCATTGGCCCTTGAAGAGTGCACCTGGATTTCTAGCAGATGCCTTCCTCTTCCAGGTAGACAGAGTCCCTGTCGATTTTCACTTCTAGATGCTATGTGAGTGCCTCTTTCCAGCTCTGATACTTTGGAAGGGGATCCCAGTGTGGATTTGAGACCCCACAGTCCCCAGAGGGGACTTTTGCAGCCAAGATATCCCTCTGGCTTCTCAGCTGCTGCATGTGAGTGCAGGGGCCAGCCCTTTCTGTGTCTCTGCCCTTCTTACCAGTCTCTATATGACATCTGTAAATCCTTGATTACAATATTTATGTTCAGCTGTCCTTCCGTTGGTTATTCCATCTACTCTGCAGCCATCTTGGAATCTCCTGCAGCACATTTTAAAATGTGGAAAATGGAATAGGATATAAGCTTTCTCATGGTAGAATAAAAAACCATTTCATTGTGGGAACAAATAACTTTTTGAGAAATGATTTTGATGACACTGGAAACTTCCCCTCTTTGTTTTATAAAGCTGATGGCTACTGTGTTCATTTCATGAGGCCATTTTCTTTTAAGAATATTAGACAAATTTTTCTTTGCCTTGAATGCTTGGTTTCAAAATACCACCTTTCTACAAGGGGCTTCATCTGTACCTATAATACTTTATTTCTTGGAAAATAAATCTGAAGCAAACATAGCAAGACATTAGGTGGATCTTATGGTTGGTATACAATTATTTAAATATTTATAATAATTTTAAAATAATTTATAACAATTATTTAAACATTTAAATCTGTAACAATTTTTTGAAATGTCAAGTTTTTCCTACAAAATTATTTTTCTTTTAGTTTTTAAGAATTTTATTTCTTGATTTTTAGAGAGACAGGAGAGAGAGAGGTAGAGAGAGAAAGAGAAAAAGAGAAATATCGATATATTGTTCCACTTACTTATGCATTCATTGGATGCTTCTTGTATGTGCCCTGACTGGGGATTGACCCTGCAGCCTTGGTGTATTGGGATGACACTTTAAACCATAGAGCTACAGGGCCAGGGCTATTACAAAATTGTTTTTCATTATAAAACGATATTAACCCAAACACCCAGAAATTAGAGTATAAAATCCATGATTTGAATATCTTAACAGCCTCTATGATTTAATATGATGGCAATTCTGATAGTCTAATAGTCTGGTAGGCATGTGTGTATTTGCATAAGTTAATCAAAGTATATAAAATGTGTCTCACTTTTTAATTTAACGTATCATAAGCTTTCTCTACTGTCTGCAGAATAGATGTTTTTTGGTCCCCTGTACCATTCCTTGACTGTTTGTTTAGGTGTCTACTTCTTCATTGTCACAAGTAATGTTGTAGTAGGGACCTGCAAATACAGATTTTCCCGTGATCATGATTATTTTTATTTTTAGTATAAATAATTTTACTATAAAATTTTTTAAAAAACAAAGTGCAGCATTCTAAAACACCAAAATTTTACATTTTATTTTATTTTTAAATTTATTTTTATTTTTTTTTTTATTTTGTCATTGTTAAGTACAGTTTTCTGCCTTTTATTCCCATTCCAGCCCACCCACCCATCCCTCCCCACCTGCCTCCCATTTCCACTCCCCCTAGTTTTTGTCCACGTGTCTTTTATATTTGTTCCTGTAAACCCTTCCAATACTCCCCTGAAATTCCTTCTTCTCTCCCCTCTGGTCACTGTCAGCCCATCCTCTATTTCAGTGTCTTTGACTATATTTTGTTTGTTTCTTTGTTTTATTGTTTAGGTTACTGTTAAAGGTGATAGTGATGCTAATTCCTGTGGTTTGCTGTTACCTTACACAAGTCAAGAAATTAAAGGAACCATTAAATGTTTACAAACTTTTAACCTCCAAAGCCTTAAAATTTAACTGTATGTAGTAGCCCCTCAAAAACCTGCAACCTGCATTTTGAAGAAAAGTATTTTCCCTACAAAGAATCTTATCAGCTATAGAAAAGTCTGTAGAGTTTTTATAGAGAATCTGCACCTGAATCCATATTCTTCACAAACAATTGCCTGAGCACACACACACATACTCCACATGCATTCTTACAGGATAGCCTTTTATTCTTCATCTTCATCTGCATCACCACCCTCTTCTTCTTCCTCCTCAACTTCTGGTGTTCATTCTTCTTCTTTGAGCCTGTTAGCCTGCCAGGGTCCTTCTTTCCCACTTCACTTCTGCCCTTGGCACAGTATGCAGCAATATCCTTTTTAAATTTCTCCTTTAGCTTAGCTGCTTTTTGTTCATGCAGTTGCCTATCTTTGGATGACTGTTCAGACCACATTTCACTCTCTCTCTCTCTCTTTTTTTTTTTACAGTATTACGAATTCATAAAGCAGAGTGTTCACTTTTGATCTTTGGGCAATGTTCAGAGCAAAACAGGAAGAAGACAGGTGGAGGCCTTTTTATGAGCATTGGTATCCTTTTTTTCATTCCTTCCTTATCATCTTTGGGAGGAATATAATTTTTTATCTCCCAGACATAGCAAGCTTTGTCACTCTTTGCCACATCTTTGAACTTTGACTTTTCCTTTGCAGGCATGATCTTCCATCTCTCTAGACATTTCTTGGAAGATTTGGAAAAGTTGACAGAAGAGTCTGGGTATTTCTTTTTGTCCTCTTCCTGGTGGGTTTGCATGAAGGTGGCACATGAAGACATCTTGCCCCTCAGCTTGTTGGGGTCTCCTTTAGAGGTGGTGACAGATGGCACCTACCTGGTGATAGGTTTTCCTCAGAGTCTCACTGTGTGACTGTGTCCAGTGGAGACGCTTCCCTTGTTGGGCTCCAGTGTGAACTGGTTTACACTAACCCAGTCCTCAGGCTGTTCATGATTATTTTTTTTTAAAGATTTTATTTGTTTATTTTTAGAGAGGGAAGGGAGGGAGGGAGGGAGGAAGAGGGAGAGAGGGGGAGAGAGAGAGAGAGACAGAGAGAGAAAGAGAGAGAAAGAGAGAGAGAGAAACATCAATGTGTGGTTGCTGGGGGCTGTGGCCTGCAACCCAGGCATGTGCCCTGACTGGGAATCAAACGTGCGATGCTTAGTTCGCAGCCTGCACTGTTCATGATTATTTTTATCACCTTTATTTATTTCTCCAAGTGGCTTATCATAAAATGTATTTCTCGCTCTTGAGAACTTGTCTAAGCAACCGCATTCAGATGGAGACCAGGTACCCTTGCTGGTCTCTCTGCTTAGATGGCTGTTCACCTAAATGGCTAGGCCAACTGATTAAAGAGCTTGACTCAGATGTCTCTTCCTCAGTGATTTCTCTCTGACCATTTGTTATAGGTTGAATTAGGATTTCTCTCCACTACTGCCAAAGTATGTTGAAGTTCTGTTTTCCAGTACATTTACAAACATTATATTTTATTGATTATGCTATTATAGTTGTCCTGATTTTTCCCTTTGCCCCCATCCACCTGGCACCCACCATTCCTTTAGGCAATCCCCACACCATTGTTCATGTCCACGGTCTTGCTATAAGTTCTTTGGCTACTCTTTCCTATACTGTATTTTAGATCCGCATGGCTATTCTGTAACTACCAATTTTTACTTCTTAATCCTTCCCTTTCATCCATTCCCTCTCACTGCCCTCCTATCTGGCAACCATTAAAACACTTTCCATATCCATGAATTTGTGTCTGTTCTTGTTTACTTAGTTTGTTTTTTAGATTCAATTGTTGATCAATATGTATTTTTTGCCATTTTATTGTTCCTAGTTTTGATCTTTTTCTTAAATGAGTCCCTTTAACATTTCATATAATAATATGGTAATGATGAACTACTTTAGCTTTTTCTTGTCTGGGAAGCTATTTATCTATCTTTTGATTCTAATTGATATCTTTGCTGGATAAAACAATTTTGACTATAGGTAACTGCCTTTTATGACTTTGAATATTTGTTGTCTGCAAAGTTTCTTTTGGGAAACCAGCTGACAGTCTTGTGGGAACTCTCCTGTAGGTAACTAATTGCTTTTCTCTTGCTGCTTTTAAGATTATCTTTAACCTTTGGCATTTTAATTATGATGTGTCTTAGAGTGGGCCTCTTTGCATTCATCTTGTCTGGGACTCTCTGTGCTTCCTTGGCTTGCACGTCTATTTCCTTCACCAAAGTGGGGAAGTTTTCTTTAATTATTTTTTCAAATAGGTTTCCAATTTCATGCTCTTTTTCTTTTCCTTTACATACCCCTATGATGTGAATGTTGGACCTCTTGAAGTTGTCCAGAGGCTACTTATACTATCCTCATTTTTTTTGTATTATTTTGTCTTCTTGTTGTTCTAATGGGTTGTTTTTTTGCTTCCTGATGTTCCAAATCATTGATTTGATTCTCAGCTTCATCTACTCTATTGTTTCCCTGTAATTTGTACATTTCAATCAGTGTATCCTTCATTTCTGATTGATGTTTTTTTATGCTGTTGAGGTCTTCACTGAGTTCCTTGAGCATCCTTATAACCAGTGCTTTTGAATTCTTCATCTGATAGATTGCTTATCTCCATTTTGCTTAGTTCTTTTTCTGGAGTTTTGTTCTGTTCTTTCATTTGGGCCATGTTTCTTTGTCTCATGTTTGGAAACCTCCCTGTGTTTAATTCTGTGTATGAGGTAGAGCTACTATGACTCCCTGTCTTGGTAGCATGGCCTGATGTAGTAGGTGTCCTGTAGGGTCCAGTGGCACAGTTTCCTTTATTATCCAAGCTGGGTATTTGAGGTGCACCCTTTGCATGGGCTGAGTTCACTCTCCTCTTGTGATTGAGCCTTGATTGCTGTTGGCAGAGCAATGGGAGGGATTTACCCAGGTCAGTCAGCTGCAAGGACTGGCCGTGACTACTGACCACTAACCTCCATCCATGGAACATTAGCTGTGTGGGGGCAGGGTGGTGGTGCTCCAACATGGTCTGCAGCTGTCTACTGGATGTGCAGGCTCTGGGTTTTTCTGGCTGGTGTGGGCCTCCAACTGTGTTTTGCCTGGGGCCACCCTGCCTGAAATATAAAGCAAGCTGAGATGGCTGTTACTTGTGCTGGGCTTGTAGATTCTGACGTGAAGCCAAGCTATGAATCTAGGCTGGCTGATGCTAGTGCTGGGCCTGGGATCACTTAGTAAGTTTCATGGGTTGTGGGATCTCTCTGAGACTGGCAGTTACTTGTTTAATAGGATTTAGGAAGTTGTGAAGCATGAGCCAAGATCAGCCATTCATATGGAAAAGTCATGGTTAACAGTTTGAGTGGGATGGAATCTCAGGAGACTTCCAGGGTGGGGCAAACAGTGTTAGCCAGGTTTATGGAGTCTCATATATGGCACCAGCCTGGTGAGTCAGTGGCTGTGTGGGAGGGTTCAAAAAAGAGACAATGGCCTCTGCCTGCCCCCCTGTCCAGGAGAAAGCTGTCCTACAGCTCTCACCTTGATGCCAGACACTTCAGTTTCCCTGGGTATGCCACTGTGCCTTTCAAGCTACTACCCCTGTGCTGGAGCTCTGAGAGAGTAAGTGTAAGTCTGTGTGTGGGTTCTTTAAGAGGAATTGCTTGGGACTCCTGAAGTTTTTTCCACTGACTCAATCCCTGCAGGCTTTTGCAGCTAGAAGTTATCAGGACTTATCTTCCTGGCACTGGAACCCTGGGCTGGGGAGCCTGGTGTGGTGCTGGAACTCCTCACTCCTGAGGAGGTGAGTCAAAATTTTTACTCACCATGAGGTGGCCTTCCCAAATTTTTATCTACCACACATGGATGTGGGACCAGCCCATTCTGCATCTCCTCCCCTTTACCAGTCTGTATGGATGTGGTTTCTTTAGTTCTGTAGTTATCAGACTTCCATTCAACTTGATTACTTACAGTTCTGAGTGATGGTTATTCTATATATTAATTGTAATTTTGATGTGGTTGTGCAAGGAGGCAAGCTGTGTTTACCTATGTTACCATGTTGACTGGAAGTCTCCAGTACTCTTGAATGTAACTTTATTTGGAAATAAATTCTTTGTAGAAGTAATCAAGTTAAGATGAGCTCATTAGGTTTGGCCCTAATACAGTGACTGGTGACCTTATTAGACAGTGGGAAAGGGAATTTGGGCATAGTGACACAGAGGGAGGAAAGTCATGTGAAGATGGATTCAGAGATTGTAATTATACTGTCACAGAATACCCAAGCCAAAGAATGCTTGAGGCTGCCAAACACTGGGAGAGAGACAAGGAGAATCATCCCCTAGAGGCTATAGCCCCACTGATACTTTGATTTGGACCTCCAGTCTGCAGAAGTGTGAGAGAAAAATGTCTACTGTTTTAGGACACCCAGTTTTTAGTGTTTTGTGATAGTAGCCCTAAAAACTAACATACCCACTTCTTGAAGTAGCATCCATAATCCCCTTGCCCCATCGTGTTAGTGGATACCTATGTTTGAACTGTGAACAATGTTAATTTTTAAGTGGTAACTGTGGGTATCTGAAAGGTGGATTCTGAAAACTTATTCAGTGCAGGGCACTGTAGACGTGGTGCCTTTGAAAGAGGAGCTAAAGGTGACAATAATAGGGGTGAAATTATATCCAGAGAAAGCACAGAAGAGCACTTTATCTCTTACATGCTGGATTTTTTTTTATGATGCAAACATATAGATGATTGAGACTTACACAGAGACCCTGTCCCTTTTTTGTTGTACTTGATTTTGCTTTTAGTATGCTGGGATAAGGAACTAATAAGATTGTTCCTCTGCTGATCCCATCATCATTCAATTCCTAATTTATACCCAGAGAATCTCTTTGAAGTTCATGCTGTCACAGGTAGAAATGGGAACATAGGTGGGCATTAGGTGTTATCATCAGACTTCAAAGAATGAGGTGGAAACATTTTGTTGCATTCTCTAAGCAAAGTTTTCTATCCCTGTGATATATACTTAAGGGGGAGTAATGAGAGAAGGTGGGAACACTGTGGAGAGCCTACTCCTTCCCTTCCCCACCAAGAGTTGAGATGTGTCAAAATTAATAGCAGGAATCTGCACAGAAGATACACAGAGTTATCCTTCTTCTTGAGAACCTCTGACCATCAGTAGTCAAGGTGCATTTGTCCAATTGGAAATGACACTCTTCCCAATTTCCCATCTGACTCATCCTGGTATAATCCCCTTTCTCATGCTTGCCAAATTGAGGATGGCATGAAGAGAAAGCCTTGTTGCTGATCAAGATGAGAATATATAGACTAATTTTGATATTGCCCGTTGAGCTAAAAATATCAGTAGAAACCACCATTGATATTATATTAGCTTTAACATATTTCCTTACTAAGATCTATAAAATATATACCAACATGCACAAGTGTTCATTGATGCAGAAACCAGCCCACAGTGTCCACGTCGTTATGGATGAAATGAGACATTCACACAGACTACAGAGTCCGGTGGAGGAAAAGGGACAGCATGGCTTTTCTCTCAAGGGGAGCAAAAGCTGAGGCCTCCACCATGACAGGCCTTTATTGGGTTTCTACGCCCATTACATGATGGTCCTCATTTACTATGCACAAGTTCGCTTTAGGTGGTTACCTTTTACAGAAAACAAAGGAGCCAATGCTGCTAATCACATCAGAGGGATATTTGCAAATGAAAAGGCAAAAGTGGTTGAACCATTTACACTCATCCTTGGAAGGCTTAGCATGGATTTTAGGAAGTTACCTTGTAGTAAATGTCTTCAATTCAGGGTGAGGGAGTTTTGGCAAAAACCAAGACTCATAGTGGCCTCAGCACATTGCAGGACTGATTCCCCACAAGAGAACCTATCCATGGGCATGGGTCCTGTGCATATCCCAGTGGGAGCTGGACCTACACCACACAGAGTGGCCTCCCGCATCTCCCCCCATTGTTTTTTGTTGGGACCGCTATAGATCCCACAAAGCTTGCTGCTTGCTGGTCTCCCACACAACCCTGGGAAAATAATTCACAAACTTGTTAAAGAACACAGAACATTATTACAATCAGTAAGCAACCAGAGGTTCCAAAGACCCACATTCTTAGATTAAGCCTATTGATCACTGTCAGGCAGTAATGATCAAATAGATAACATTCAAAGAACTCTGAGGGTCTATTTTGAGTCAGGGTCAGATAGCTAAAGGGCCGTGAAACTTTGCAGAAACAAACTCATTTCAGGCTTGGACCTTTATCATTTAAATTAAGGGTATTAGCAGAGCAGGTTTCATAGGATTTTATGCTTTCTTTCTTAGGCCTGATTGCCCCGGGAAACCTATCCTTTCTAGCAGAGGGCCGCACTCACCACTGGCATTGTTTCAGGCTTAGGTGGAGCAAGGGAACTAACGCAGCCAAGAGATTAGGAGACTTCTTGCAGACAAAATGAGGACTCAGGCTATGTGAAGCCAAGTGGTGGGGGTCCATCACCCCCTTTTTCTATAGCCCCCAAGTCCTTCCCTGAGGGCCTTACCATGTGATCGTGCCTGTCTTAGGTCAATCCTCTCTTGAGGAATCTTACCTGTCATTGGCTAACCGACCAAGCGTTGGGGGCCAGTTATGGATGAAGTAAAAGGAGCAGAAGTGGCGCTCCTGCCAGGGAGATAAGCTTTGTCTCCTTAGTGGCTTATGGTCCAAAGGTCACTCACTCAGTTTTAGCCTTAGGAGGGGTTACAGCTTCTGAAACCAGGCAGGGCGGTTCCCAACAGTTAATTATCATCTAAATACTAATACCTGCCTCAAAGTAGGTGGTCTGTAAGTACTTTTCAAATGCGTGAATTGGTCAAGTCTGTGGTCATTAATATTCTTGGGATTTGTTATATTCTTGGATGCTCTAAAAATGGGGATTGATTTTGTGCTGATGCAGTTCACTATGGAACTCATTCCATTTGGTAACAAATGGTGTGCATGTAAAAGACATCTTCCCAGGGGAAAGGGGGAAACAGAAGAGTATCACAAAGCCAACTGGGCAACCAGGAGTGAGCTTGTGGTCTTTAGTTCAGCAGTCCTCTCAGGTGAGCCAAATGTGAGAAATAAGACACATTCTTACAAGCCATTCTCTATGGAGAAGCTGAAGTCACACTTACAAAATATATGTCTGATTATGTCCCTCCCCTGATTAAGACCCTTATATACTCTGTCTCTCACCTAATTCTCCATTCTCGTCTCTGACTCTTTCCTTTTCTCTACATCAGCTTAACAAGCCTGCCTTCTGTTTCTTGAATCAAGTACTCATTCTTGCCATATAGCTCTTGTATCTTTTTTTTTTTTTTTTTTTCTACACACCACTGGAGTGCTAGAGGAATGTTTTAAGCAAGAAGTGACACAATTTGTTTGATGAATGGATGGATGAATTTTCAGTGACTAGTGGTGGCTGGGAATGGAAAAGAGGCATCGCCCTTCCAGCCCTTATGTTTGATGCCTTTTCACTTAAAATATCCCAAAGTCATTTTTTGTTGAATCAATCCCTTCAAAGCTGCTTGAGTTTTATGTCCAGAGAAATTGTCCCAGGAACATTGTACTTACAGAGGTCCAGCCCAAGGGATTTCTGATGGCTATTTGAGGAGGTTTGGCTCATTGTCATTTTGAATGGAATTTCAAAAACCATGACTCAGAAAACATGCCAATGCTGAAGCAGTTCTCTTTAGGGACTGTTCTGACACCTGTGTTGTATCAATATGCTCTTCCAGGTAGATGCACTGACATTTAAAGATTTGATAGAGAGGGGAGAGATTTGAGGATTCCCAAGGAGCCCCAAGCTGAGGGGATCACACTATTGAAGTGCATTCATTTTATTTCAACCAAACAGCTAATTCAGTGTTATTAAGCACAGGATTTGTCAGGAGTAGTCCAAATAAGCTATGTGTAAGGAAAAAATGAAAGATTTCACAATTTAACTGGGGATATTAAATTGCTATGACTCTGACTGTGGGTCAGAAATAGCTGTTCATAATGACAGTGCAGAAGGCTTTGTATTAAATTGGTCATTCCTCAGCTGTTGGAGGTAGCTGTATGTGGAGTAAGAGCTGGTACTCGCAACTAACTCTGAACCGTGATTTAAAGTATTGGAAAGGGCCTTGAAGTTGCTGACCCAGCGAAATACTTTGCCTGCCTGCTCAGTGGTTTAGATAATTATTTTAAGAGCAGACAGATTTATGATAGATGCATACAATGGAATTCTGTAGATTGTGAATGATCTAGATTTATATTTAATGGCATGAAAATATACCCATGATACATTTTTTAACTGAAAATCACAACTATAAGTTCATATAGTTTAATAAAAATTACAGATAAGCATCTTTTTTTACAGCATTATGAGATATAATTGATGTACAAAATTGTGTAAGTTTAAGGTGTGATGATTCGATATGCATATATATATTGCAGAATGTTTACCACAATAAGGCTAATTCACATATTCTTCACCTTACATAATTACCATTTTGTTGTTATGATGAGAACATTAAAGCTCTATTCTCATAGGAACTTTGAAGTATGTAATAACAAGTATTGGTAAGTACAGTTATCATGCTGTACCTTAGGTAGAAAGAACTTAATTCATCTTATAACTGAAAGTTTGTACCCTTTGGTCATCATCTCCTCATTTTCCCCACTCCTCAGTCATTGGCAGCCACTCATTTCTATGAGTTTGATGTGTTTAGATTCCACATATAAGTGCACACATCCAATACTTGTCTTTTTCTGTCTGTTTCACTTAGCATAATACCATCAAGGTATATTTATGATTTTTGAAAAGACACAAAGGAGATAAGCTTGACTATTACACACCTGAATGTTAGCAGGGACAATTTATGGGGCCACAGATTACCTGTGCTTCTGTGCAAGGGCAAGTCCTGGTGAGAGGTAATGCATAGAGGTGGTCATCTCTTAAGATAGTCGTTTTCAAATACAAGTTTTATCATTCTGCAATGACAGAGAAGAGTGGAACTGCTCTCACTGAAATGGCAGAGAGGAAGCAGATCTTTTTGTATCTCTGCTTCCTTGTCCCCCATTCCTCTGTATTTGTTCCAGGCATCTCCTGGGAGCAATGAAATCTGGGGAACACAGTTTAGATACCACTGCCCTGGGGATGGGAGGAGCAAGCACTAGAGTGAGATCTTATAGCTATTATCTTAAAAGAAGCCATCTGCACAAAAAATAGTCCAACTAGCCTGGACTGTGTACCTTCAAGTGTGCTGTGATCACAACAGTCAGGTATTAAATCAAAATATTAAACAAATGCTAAATAATCCATTATGGTCTAAGACTTAGTATCTTGTATTCCTTTGGTGCCATGGAACTTTACTGTTAGTGTGGACAGGTGTGAAGAGGCTTACGGTTGCAAACCCAGCAGGATGCTGTGCAGCTATTATGCACAAGAACAAATCCTGCTACTCAGGAAGAGCTGGGGCACCGTTGTTCACTGCCAGTGGTTTGGAGAGGACCTTAGTTTGAGCTTTGAGAAATTATGTGGAAAAGATTTTTATTTGCAGAGCTTCTGGTATGGTGGCTGCTGAATTGTTTTCCAAGGGCACAGACCCCAAAAAGATACTTGTGGGGATAGAAGAAGGTCGATGGCCTTGACACACAGCACCACTCCAACTTAAACAATACCCTTTTATGTATTTCTATGCCAGCTACGGTTTATTTGAAAGAAAAAAATCTTCTGTAGAAAAGTACATGTTTGAAAACTACTGCTTAACATGGCAATTGGTGTGCTAAAATTGGAAGTGTTTTTGCTACTGGGTCAAGTGCTTATTTCTGTAAGCTCAAAATTCAAATTCAAGACAAATATTTTTGATCTTGAGAAGGAAAGGGGAAATTTTATGCATTAATCTTTTGCCTTAGTTGTGATCATTTATTTGCTGCAGTGAACTAAGATAAAATTATGTTAACTTTTAAAAAAATAATTTTTTTTTGTAAATTGTAGGAAGTTTGGAAAATGTCACTATGCATAAAGACAAAAACAATTCATCACATCCAGAGAAAACTACAAGGAACATAATTGGTGCATTTTAAGTTGCCTTTCTGTACACTCATCCATGTGCTTACATATTCAGATTGGTAGTGAATGGAAAGTTTTATTTTCTGTTCCTATTGTTTTATATCATATTGTGAGCATTTCCCCCATTATTCAAAGTTCCATTGTGTGTAGGTATCATAATTTGTTTTACTACTGTGTTCCTTTTGGATATTTAGGTTGTTTTAAATTTTTTACTCATATGAATAATGCAGGGTACATCTTCGTAAATGAATATTTAATAGTACCTTATATTTTCTATCAGAGAGGCCTAGAAATATGAAGTAAAAGGTTGGAAGGATTATCTTTACAGCCCCACACACAAACACACAGGTGCAGTGCTCAGCTTCAGGAGAACACCAATGCCCTCATGCAGGGTGAGTGGTCGCTGTTGCTTCCTCCTCAGCAGTGCACGTTAGCATTGCTGTTGGGTTTTTTTTTGGGGGGAGGGCAATTTGATCCATCCATTTAAGGGATATTTATTAAGCACCTACTGTGTTATAGGCTGTATTCTAAAAAGGGGGAGGTAAAGCAGAAATGAAACAAAGTTCTTGCTCTCATTGAACTTATATCTGGCAGGGAGACTGACAGTAAACAAATGCATGAATATATAATGTGCATCATTGTATGACTGCAGTAAGCTGCTTTCACAGTAAGCATTGGTGGGGGTAGGTGGTTGTGGTGACATCTGCCACCAATTATCTCCAAGGTCCCTTTCAGGCTCTTGCACAAGATGTCTTATTCATTTGGGCCACTTTATTTTGTAGTGAAGTACATTCATTTATTAGTTCATTGTTTTCCTCTATATAATCCCTTTAGGATTTGCAGTTCTTTATTATAGGTCCCCACATTAGTGCAGTCCTTTTATTCTTTTATTTCAATAATTATAATAATTTGTATGCCACAAAATTTATATGGCACAAAAGATTCAGTATGAAGAGTCAAGATTACTTGAGAGTTTTGCATTCCTGTTTCCTCTGTTTTTGTTGTTTCCTCAAAACAGTGCTAAGGAATGGTGAAGGAGGGATAGTGCCTTCCTGCCATCTTTAGTGTTTGTCGTTGTGTGGTTAGAGGACAAAAGTGAGATTTCTGAAAATACTGAGTGCTTCAAATACTCAGAGTATATATTTAACATGACAGATATAATTAAAGATCTCTCTCTCGAACTTGATAGTAATGACAGATACTCTTACTGATGTTAGGGATGTGTACCTAGTTTCTACAGGTGCTCTTGTGCAAGGCAGAGAGGCATACGAAGACTTCTGCTGTGTTTAGGAGTGTGCACGGCGGAGCATGGCTGCCTAGTGCAAATCCTGGCTCCAGAACAGCTCTGTGACTTTAGGCAACTTACTTCATCTCTCTGGGCCTTGGACTCTCTCCAAGCTATGGATTTTGAGGATTATGTAAAGTTTTTAGACTGCGTGCTTGGACCCTAAAAAAGGTGCAATCATTTTTAAGATGACGTTGTTGTTGTTATTATTTTATGTTTATTTACCACTGTATCTTCAAGAACTGCTCCCAGATCCTTGGGCCAGATGAACTATGTATTAGGGTCACTTTCTTACTCAGTTTTGCGACTAATCACATTCATCTACTACAGGGATGTCAAACTCATTTTCAGCAGGGGCCACATTAGCCTCGTGGTTGCCTTCAAAGGGCCGAATGTAATTTTAGGACTGTATAAATGTAACTATTCCTTAACAGTTAAGCGAGAGCTCGGCCCTGCTGCTGGGTAGAAACAAAGTGCCAGGCCGGATAAAACAAGGTGGAGGGCCAGATTTAGCCTGTGGGCCTTGTGTTTGCCACCTGTGTTCTAATAGTTCTGCTCTCAAACTTCCCAGGAAATCTGATTTTGTCTGCGCTCTCTTTTCTTCATTCAATGTTTTCGATTTCTGGCTACAACAGTTTCTGCTCCCATTTCCTCACACAGATACATGTTATAGTCAGACACAATTTCTACTCTGTGCAGCTGTCCTGGTTCAGTATCCTTCTGGTGACCTCCGTTATGTGACAACAGTGGCTTCACCCAATATGCAAGTGAGATCTGCTGAGGTGATCGATCTTCTCTTGTGATTGGTACATCTCCCAGGATTATGATACTTTGTGCATCCCACCAACATTAGCCATCTTTCACCAGTTCTCCAACTACCCAGTGACTGGAAACATTTTGAAACATGAGTTCTTATGTAGGTTAACGAGCTTTGGACGTTTTGGGGAAAATCTCTCTCATCTCATGATCACAAATAAATTTCCTATGTGTCTTTTCTTGTTTCTCTTTCCTCTCTTCTCACACATTCCCTGATGGAGAATTTTTCGTGGACATGTGCCAAGGTTGAGTTGGCTCATGGATTGGTGATTTTTACCTTGACTGCACATTGGAATTATCTTCCACAGTTTAGAAAATATTGTTGTTGGGTTTCCAGCCCCAGAGATTCAGATTTAATCTGCCTGGGGCGTGGTTATCAAGGTGTGGTTTTGTGTTTTTTAACAAGCCTTCTGGTTGATTCCAACACATGCTAAAATTTAAGAACAACTGGTCTTGGGTGTGTTGCCTGATCCTGGGGCCTTTCTAATGAGATAATTCTAATGTGCTGCCTCTGTGAGGAACCACAGCATTGGCTCCCTCTGGATCGTGTAATCTTTAAGAAGTATCAGGTTTTAAAAATGAGTCAAGCCTTTAATGACAAAGGTTCTGTGCTAGCAGAAGTAAAGTTTTCATTCATTTGTAAACTCCTACTTGTGGATGTATGATAGGTTGGATTATGAAATTGTGTCTGAATGAAGCTCAGCTTTCAGTTTTCTAATACAAGACGGCTTTATTATTGATCTGTGGTGTCTTCTTCTGGAAAATTGTATGTTATTGATAAAGCTTTGGCATGGGATGTTGAGTTAGGTCTATTCTTGCATTTCACTGCATTCCTAATTAAGCCAGTTTATATGGAAGACTTGACAGATGAGACTTGGAGTTAAATGTATTGATTTGCATATTGATTTTCTTTGAATCTTGTAGTTGCCACTGTATATCACAGTCGACCAGAATCTGCTTTGTTTTGATAAGGAAGATAATTTAGACACTTGGGTTTATTGCTTAGGCTGTTAAATTGCAAAATAAAATAAAAGTTAACCATTTTCTTTTATGGCAGTTGGAAGAAAGGTTCGGATTAAAGTGAGTAGGCTGAATGTTGGCAGGAGGTATTTATTTACCCTGGATTTAACAGTTCTGTTTATCTCTAAAACATCCTCACATAGTTCTGTAGCAGTGGTTCTCTACTGCAACATACTTAGAATCCCCAGGATGACCTGTTGAACTCAGATCTCTGGGCCCCATCCCAGAGTTTCTGATTGAGTAGGTTTAGGGCATGACCTGAGAGTTTGCCTCTGACAAGTTCCCAAGTGACATGGCTGCTCCTGGTGGTGGTAGTGGGGGACACACGTTGAGAACCATTGTTCTATAGCATTTTATATTTTTATATCTCATAGTGCAATAGTACATTGTCACATAGAGTGTATCTGAGGGAAAATGATAAACATTATCTTTCAAACATTATCCAAGAAGGTGTTTTATCATAGGGAGTAGAAATATGCTAGAATAATCCCAAAATGTTTGCTTTAAATACAAATTACATATTCCCCTAATTCTATTTGTAGCTATGGGGGCCCCATAGTAATATAAAAACAGCTACCCAAACTCATAGATTTATAAAGCATTTTTGACCTTACTATGTCCACTCACATGATGGGAATTATTCTATGCAATGTTGAAAGCCTAAGTCAGAGGAGAAACATTTCTGGAAAATGATGTTAGTGCAGCACTGGATCCCCATGATAGCACCTTCTCCATCTCCTCCCAGTTCATAATATCAACTAGTGACTAACTAAGTCAATATTCTTGGTCCTTGGCATCTACAGCTAGAGCACCCCAAACTAGATTGTAAAAATTTCCATTGCAACTGAGTGCTTTCAGATTCTATGTGTCCAAGCCAACCATTATAAGCTAGTGGGCATCTTTTGTACATAAAAATTCTGGGTTACATAACTTCTTTTACAGAGAACCCTCCCCCCCCCCCAAAAAAAAAGGAGATCTGTACATCCTACATCCTAACCTTCGGTGGCCTACAAAACAATAAAGTACCAAAAAGAAGTGCAGTGCCTCCAGACTACTAAAATACTAGTTTTGAGAAGGCATATACCCATCATAAATATGTCTCTAAGAAACCTTCATTAAGGGAATACAGATCTTAGAGTAAAGGTATCTTACACAGAGACAGGTTTATATATCTGTTTGTTGGGAGACAATTCTTCATGGGTCTCTTGCATTTCTACATGTTTCTACATGTCAGTGTCTTGCACTTAGTTGTTCTAGGCTAACTTTCAAGGACACTTGTACAGTGAACCACTTTGGAATATAGAGATCATTTCCCCCTCTGTAGTAAAGTGCAGGCATTTATATTGCCCGTTATAAAAGATTTGGATTCCCTAAACTCAGCACTCATCTCCTAAAATGCAACTCACCTCTCGGGCAAATGTCACCTAACCCTCTTCACATCACCTGTTGAAATTGGGGCTTAGAGAAATGGTACAAAAATGCTGACACTGTGGCTGTAGCTGTTGCTGTAATAAACTGTCCCTTGTCTGGTGTCCTTGGCATTCTTTCTTCTGCTCCAGCATCTGCAAAACTGTGGCAGGCTCATTTGTTAAGTTGCAAGTAGGGAAAATATCAGAGCCCTTCACAATTCTTGATACTGACTACCCAGCACAGTTTGGTCCTTCATTACGTGATCTCTTAGAACTGTACTGTTTTCTTTCGGAGCAGTTACTTTTGTAATCGTACATTGTATACATTCATAGTACAAGTATATGATTTATATTTATCTTCTTGACTAGACTTCATGAAACAGGAACTGTATACTCTGTTTTAATTTATTTTGTTCACTTTTGAAATTTGAGCACCCCATGTAGAACCTGGTACATGGTCAGAGCTTAACAAAATTTAGTGAATGAGTGAAGGAATTGAGCCTTCTTTGGTCAGCTCTTCTTGCAGGTTGGGCTCCCTGGGAAAGAGATCTGAGACAAGGATAAGCATGCAGTTTTATTAGGCTCAACACCTGTGGAAAGGAGAAGAAAGTGGGACTGGGCAAAAGGAGTCATTCTCAGCAAATTCCAACCCAATCCCATGGGAGCTTGCTTCATAGTTGTCCTGAGTTGAGGCAACTTCAAGGGTCCAGGAACTTTGTAGCCTTTCATTGACCCTCTATTGGCTGTGAGCTTCTCTGGGTAGGTGCTGCAACCATGGATGAGGCCACTTTCTCCAGTGAGGCCATTTTCAAAGAGGGCTGACCATCAAGGGCTGTCGTCTGGTTATATTCTGGCATCTGGGGAAATAATTCCTTTTTCATTGAAGGATCATCTGGGATGCATATCACACAGTTCACTGCAGCCTCCTTCAACATGCTGATGCTCTTGGTATAGGAGTGAATGTAGGGATGGTCTTTTGCTTGCTTTTGCTCTGTGGCTCTTATGAGCTGATATAGGGATATGGTAACTTACTCATTTTTACAAACTCTTGTTTATTTCAAGAAGCTCACTCTGTGTCCCATGTAGTGTTAACTGGCACATGAATACTAAAATGTCTGTTATGTAATAATCTGCTGCTTAAGAACCATGCGATTGGAGTTCCTTATGACCATTTTCTTATGCAGGGGAGTGTTTGACATAAAGGGAGGAAGACTTGAATATTCATTTCTGATTTCTCCTTCACATGAGTTTGATGCTCCAAATACCTTGGAACCCCAGAGAATACCTGACTCTTTTGCACTGCAACTCTTGACGTGTTGTGTCCTTGGACTGGAATGCCAATGTCTCTCTCTTGCTGCCTGCATTCTCTTTTCTATCCACTGATAAGCATGCTTTGAGATTCAGCTCAAATGTAGCATCTTTTGCAAAACATTTTGTGAATTGCTCCTCTGACTCTCCCCTCAGGCTTGTTTGTGCTCTGGGTATTTTGTGGAGACTTTCCCTTAGTACTTTTTACTTTGCTGTCATTTCTTTATTTGTCTTTATTATGCAACTGAAAGCTCCTTGTGGGCAGAGACTATATTTTATTCACACAAGATCTGGCACCAGCAGTGTATGGGAGTTGGCTCATAATGACTTGTGAGTTCCTTTGACAAATGTTAAATTTTAAGGAATTTTTTGAGTAGGTTGTGAAATACAGCCATTACTAAAAGTTAAACACTACATAAAACTATAATTACATAAATTTATACAAAGACAAAGAAAATAAATACTAAAAGCTCATCACTTAATTGTTTTTCTGCCTTTGGCTGTTATCCTTGCTCCAGAAGTTGTTAACATCTATGTTGTCGGTAGTGGGGAAATACTATGTAGTGATGTGCACTGAGTATAGTGACGTGACATAACACTGGTACTTGAAATTGGCCGTGGTGAAGGAACTTACCATGGAAACTGGAAAATGCTATGAACCAGGACTCTTCCTCAACTAGAACTGGTGGCTGAATATTTACAAGCCACCACTGCCTGGCACAAGGTGGTAGTCAATAAATGTCAGCTGAACTTAGGGGTAAAGAGTTTTTGGAAAACTTTGTTTAAGGTGGGTATAAGAATTGGCAGTTCTGGAAACCCAGATGGAGGTTTGAGGAAACCCATGTGGATCTGGACAGTTAAGGATTGCTCCTAGGGGGACGAGGTTGACATTGGCCATTATGATTATTGTTTCCATCCTACCCACAATCTTGTCTTGCAATAAGCCATGTGTGTGGCCTGGCTTGTTTTAAACAGTCTTCAGGGGTTGCCCCTTTATGTTCAGTTTCTTAGTTCAAGAGGCTAGTAATACTTGGTGATATCAATGGAATGTTAACTGAGGGAAAGAGAGATTGACTTCTTTTGTATTTACTTTCAGCTGAAATCTCAAGACATAGGCCCTGAGAGACTCCATGATATTTAAATTGCAAATATTCATTTTGATTCCCATATGGCTATATCATGATGTACTTTACTTTTTCTAAACTGTTGGGTATGACTATTCTAAGGTGACAGATATGGTTAGTGATGCTGATGTTTAGGTCACTGAAGGGGCATGTTTTCCTCGATTTGCAGAGCCAGGTGGACTGGGGAATAGAAGCAATTATTTGTGATTCTGCCCAGAGTGTCAGGGTCTGGGGAGGAGGGGCTGGTGCATGAGGCTGAAGTGGTGGCTGCATCTCTGTTATATTTAAAAATATGGAGCTCTTCCATCCTCCCCTATATGGGACAAAGGAGACATTTTATTTAATAAGACAATACAAAAAGGAATAAAGAAGAAAGTAAAGCTAGTTGTAAAAGAGATTCATTTTTCAGATGTGCTTCATCCTTTCATACTCAGGACAATGCAAAAGGCATTGAGTGAAGTTAAATGATTACTTGAAAAGTCAGGCTGGAAAAGAGACTTCCAATCAAGATAAAGGCACAGGTAAACACAGGTCACCTCCTCGCACAACCACATCAAAATCACAACCAAACTATAGAACAACCATCACTCACATCTGCCAGAAATCAAGTTAATGGAAGTCTGACAACTATGGAATTAAAGAAACCACATCCATCCAAACTGGTAGGAAGGGTAGAGACACAGAAATGTAGAACAGTGTGCTATCACACCCACATTTGGTGGATAAAAATTGAGAGACGTATCTTGGGAGTGAGTGGTCCCAGCCCCACACTAAGCCCCCTAGCCCAGGGTTCCAGTGCCAGGAAGATAAGTCCCCATAACTTCTGGCTGTAAAAACCAGTGGTGATTGAGTTGGTAGAAGGAACTTCTGGAGTGCCAGACAGTTCTTCTTAAAGGGCCTGCATATGGACTTACTCAGACTCACTCCCCCTGAGCTCCAGCACCAGAATAGCAGTTTGAAAGGCACCAATGGCATATGGGGAGGAACTGAAGTGTCTGGCATCAGGGGGAGAGCTGGGGGTACAGCTTTTTCCTAGACAGAACTGAGGGCAGAGGCCATGGTTCCTTTTCTGAGTCCTCTCTCCACAAAGCCACAGAGTTCACAGGCAGGTACCATATTTGAGACTCCATCACCTTGGATCACACTGTTTGCCCTGCCTTGGAGATTCCCTGTGGCTCTGCCCCATCCAACTTATGGACCTACCCAAGCTGTTAACAGTGACTTTTCCATATGAATGACTTGTCTTGGTTCATGCTTCAGATCTTCCTAAATCCTCTCAAACAAGAAGCAAGAGCCAGCCTCAGTGAGCCCCCAATGACCATGGGGTCCTCGCTTAGTGGCCCTAGATCTGGCACTAGCAGCAACTTGCCTTGTTCACTACCTGACCTGGCTTGGGCACCTCCAAGCCCAACACAAATAGCAGCCATTTGAAGATCACTTTATACCTTATGCCAAGTGGCCCCAACAGAACACGGGCAGTGGCTAACCTTGGTCTGTACCACCAGGGAAACCTTAGAGCCTGCACATCCAGTGGACAGCTACAGACCATATAGGACCACCACCAAACCACCTCCACAAGTGACATGCTGAAGGAGCAGGCTCAACAGGCTCCAGAGCCTTGCTGAAGTAAGTTCTTCTCCATGGAGTGGGCCCTTGCACAGCTGATCTTCCATGGAGGATAGAGGCTGATGGTCAGTGACCACACCCAATTCTTGTAGCCAATTTGCCTGGGTAAATTCCTCCCACTGACCTGCTACCACCAATTAAGGCTCAACTACAAGAGGAGAGTGTACTCAACCCACACAAACGGTGTACCTTGAGTACTCAACTTGGGTGATAGGGGAGACTGTGCACCTGGACCCTACAGGAAAACTACTATATTAGGCCATGCCACCAAGACACAGATTCATAACAGCTCTACCTCAGACAAACACAAGGAGTCTGCCAAAAATGAGAAGACAAAGAAACATGGCCCAAATGAAGGAACAGAACAAAACTCCAGAAGAAGAACTAAGCAAAATGGAGATAAGCAATCTATCAGATGCAGAGTTCAAAACACTGGTTATAAGGATACTCAAGGAACTAAATGAAGACCTCAATAGCATAAAAAAGATCAGTCAGAAATGAAGGGTACACTAATTGAAATGTACAAATTATAGGGAAACAATAGAGTGGATGAAGCTGAGAATCAAATCAATGATTTGGAACATCAGGAAGCAAAAAACAACCAATCAGAACAGCAAGAAGACAAAAGAATACACACAAAAAATGAGAATAGTGGATGAAGCCTCTGGGACAACTTCAAGAGGTTCAACATTCTCATCATAGGGGTGCCAGAAGGAGCAGTGAAGAGCATGAAATTGGAAATCTATTTGAAAAAACAGTGAAAGAAAGCTTCCCTGATTTGGTGAAGGAAATAGACATGCAAGTCCAGGAAGCACAGAGAGTCCCAAACAAGATGAATGTGAAGAGGCCCACTCCAAGACACATCATAAACAAAATGCCAAAGGTTAAAGATAAGGCAGGAATCTTAAAATCAGCAAGAGAAAAGCAGTTAGTTACCTACAGAAGAGTTCCCACAAGACTGTCAGCTGATTTCTCAAAAGAAACTTTGCAGGCTAAGAGGGATTGGCAACAAATATTCAAAGTCATAAAAAGTAGGGACCTACAACTAGAATTGTTCTACCCAGCAAAGCTATCACTGAGAACCAAAGGGCAGATAAAGAGCTTCCTAGACAAGAAAGAGCTAAAGTAGTTCATCATGACCAATCCATTTTTATAAGAAATGTTAAATGTACTTATTTAGAAAAAGAAGATCAAACCTAGGAACAATAAAATGGCAAAAAAAAAATACATATCTATCAATGATTGAATCTAAGAAGTAAACTAAGCAAACAAGAAGAACAGAGACAGAATCATGGATTCCGTCAGAGACAGCATTTTGATGGTTGCCAGATGGGGGATCAGGAGTTGGGGAATGGGTGAAAAAGTGAGGGGATTAAGAAGTACAAAAAGGTAGTTACAGAAGAGCCATGGGGATGTAAAGTACAGTATATGAAAGGAAGGAGCCAAAGAACATACACATGACCCATGGACATGAATAAAGGTGTGGGGATTGCCTGAGGGAGTGAGGCTGCTGGATGAAGGGGGACAAAAGAGGACAAATTGGGACAACTGTTTTAGCCTAATCAATAAAATATAATTTAAAAAATAAAAAGAGCATAAGAGTGAATCACCTGATACCCTACCACTTTGAGATAACTCTTTAAACATTTTGGTATTTATTTTTCCAGATTTTAAATATATTCTTGGCTTGACCAGTCTTTTGACCCAATCTTTTTAGATTGGGTTGAATTTTATTTTTCACAATTTATATTTTAAAACAAATTTCCTTACAGTTTCTACATATAAAATAACATTTTAATAATATGTTTCTTAACATATTAGCCCCATGGAGGTTCGGATGTGTAGTGCCTAACTTTCCTCTAATACCTAGTTCATGATTTGAAAGACTTAGCAGCTAGTTTGAAACTATCACTGCTTTTGGTTTCATTGGAAATTATGAGAGCACACTGAAGAGGGTAGGAAAATGTGGGGCCCATTGGCCCTTGAATGTCAGAGTTCTGAGCACTTTCCCTCAGAGGGGATGAAAAAACTGGAAATGCAGATGTGATTTTATTTTTGTCCCATTCGTTAGCAGACATCTGTACTGATGCTGTCAGGCACTGGTGTCCAAAAGATGAAGACACAGCCACAGTAGTGGACATAGCCGTGTAAACAAATAAGTTATGATAGGATGTGACAATCACTATTACAGGGATTTTAAACAGAGATCTGTGGGACCACAAAGGGTGTGATATGGTGATTAATTCTTTCTGGAGGCACAAAGGGAATAAATCAGTTAGATGTTTTTTCCTTGTAAATGAAAACTCAAACTTAAAAAAAATAAATCTGGGGACTGAGTGTCATTAGAAATATACCTCTTGTTCTCTTTGTCCTATTTTTTCCTCAGTGAAAGCTTTATTTTTCTGCAGGCTGTTCCCATATGATGGCAAAAATGGTTTATTATAGCTGTAGTATGACTTTTTAATCATATTTTTTTACTCATGCCTTTGTCTTAGTAATGTGGAGGTATCCTAGGGAGAGGGTATTCTGGCTGAGCTGTTATCACATGTTTATCTTTGAACCAGTCCCTGTGTCCAGGATGATACCATTTTCATTGGCTAGGTTTAGGTCACATGACCTTTTCTATAGCCTCCCTTGAGCCCTATGTGCTGACAGTGGGGAAGGGATGTGTCCTAAACCAGCAGGAATGGATGCTGGCAGCTGTCTACTATAGGAAGGGCTTCCCAGGAGGTGACACTTGGCTTGCACTTTGCAGGATGAGTAGTTCTTTACCAGGTAAAGGCTGTGAGTGTGAGGGGAATGATTTAGGTGGCTGAAGTGGTGTGTGCAAAAGAGAAGAAAGTTGGGGTGAGGCCATAAATAGAGGAGACGAATCCACATTGTGAAAGGCCTTTTAGACTATACTAAGAAACTTGTACATATCCGTCTAGGTGTGAAGGTGTCAATAGAAGCTTTTAATATGACTGTGTGATATGATTAGTTTTGACTTTTCAGAAGACAAGTCTGGTGAAAGGATTGAAGATGGATTTAATGGGGGAGACTCTGGTTTTGTCAGAAAAAGGTATAAATCTGTTGGCTGGTAGGGCACACTCCATTGGCGAGCTCCAAAATGGCTGCAGGGCACTGGCCGAGGATGGTGGAGGAAAGAATGTGAGGGGGTTAGCAATGCCTGTCATCTGAACAGGATGGAGGGAGGTGATGTACAGCCCCTGTATTCGATGACCTGATTAAGCAATGGCAAATGAGAGATTGCTAGAGTTTCTTCTCCCCTTTCTTTTTCTTCCTTAAAAAACAGAAAATTTTAACAACTTGCAGATTCCTTATGTAATCATTTATGTATTTATATATTTATTATTACCATCATCATTTTATTATTTGTTGACCATAGACTAGAATAAATCATATGAGGCTCCCCTTGTATATCAGTGAAACAATGAAACAGTGCAATTTGATCCAGTATAAACTTAACATATATAATTTTAAAATAAGAAATTTCTGCTTAAAAGTGTCTCCCTGAGAGGGCTCTGGAAACTGAAAACTGCATAGTATTCCCTGTGGTAATGCTGTCACATATCCCCTACTCTTTGGTCTTAAGATATGAATTTTCATGTCATTTCTCATGGCTTGAGTTTTAAGGCATAATAATAGGTGGTGTTGGGTAGAACTGCTTCTTTTTACATTTTCTACTCTTGGTATGTGGATGAATAGATGAACTTATAGTGCCATTAATTTGTTGTCTTTAAGCAGCCATAAATTCAATTTCCTACATTAAGGTGTAGTTCCAGAGGGGATAGGATAAGGACAGATCTCAGGTAATGAATCATGAGTTGTTCAAGTTACAGATGAATATGTGAGTGACTGTGAGGAACAAATTTAACTCATGGATTTTTTAAGTAAATATTTTTAAATGGACAACTAATTAGTACCTTCTTTAAATGCATGAAAATAAGCAGTGCAATAAGATTCTTAGAGATGTGATCCCTAACCTTCAGCTTCTCTTGACATCAGCCCACTTCTACTTTTTGCCTCTGAAATCACAAATTCTGTTTGCAGCTCCTTTGAATGTGCCATGCTTCTTCAGAACTATGTTTCCATCCTTGCTGTCACCTCTATCTGGCACCCTTTTTCCCCCTCCTTTGCCCACTTTCCATTTTCCAAAGCCCAATTCATTTGCCACTTCTAAGAGGAATTCCTTGATGCCTCTCTCCCTTTCCTTCCTATGCCTTTAACATACCTTTCCATTATTTCTTTCAGCCCACTTGTTTGCAATGATCTGTTCATCCAGCTGTCTTCCCTGCTTGACTGTGAGCTTATTTGTGATATGGCTCATATTCTACTTTGGTATCCTAGTATGTAGTGGGAGATCAATAAATGCCTGCTGGATTGATTGGGTGTGAACTTACAGGTATCTCAGAAGACTCTTATGAGCCTCAGTATACAGGAGCAGAAAAAACAAAACAAAACTGAGATTAGCTGCACTTTTCCAGACTTCTAATGCCAGGTCTTTTAGGAAAGACCTAAATATGAAAAGGTTTCTAACTTGAGGTGTTTCAGTGGAGTCCATTTGCTTCTTCATTTATTTTTGGATGATTTGAAAAAAGCAGTTACTTCTGAGATGGAATAGTAGATCAAGGGTGTGTTATTCACTTATGGGACTGTCTTTCTCTTCCTAAGTACCGGGGAGAATGCACTGTCTTTAATTCTTGCTGTGGCCCAGGGTCAGAGACTTTCATTACTGATGCTCTGTGTATAGCCTCTAGGGGATCACATTCTGCTTGTTCTTTCTGGAAATGTTTTATTCATTTGAGTGTTGCTAAATGGAAATTATTTTTTGGCTGTTAACATGCTGTACCAGCATGAACCTCTCTACAAAAAAATAAGAGTTAGCCCAAACCCAGGTGAGAGATAGAGCCATTTCTTTATTCCTTACTTCCAATTGGAACTGGGCAAAATGGTGACACTTGCCAGTCATCAGAGAATGCTCCCCGGATCACCCTGTATAAAGTGGCACTCCATCATTGTCCTTCTCTTTGCCCTGACTTATTTTTCCTCATAGCACTTAACCACCACCTGGCCTATTCATTTGTTTGCTTATCGTCAGTCTTTTCTATTAGAATATAAACAACATAGAAGCAGGGAATTTAGCTACTGCTGTATCTAAGTTCCTAGAATCATGTATGACACAGAGTAGGTGCTTAATGAATACATGCCAATTGCATGAAGGTTGGAACTTACCACCACTATTCACAGCACCCTTACCATGTGCAGGCAATATTGTGGCCATTGGGCATACATGATGTTGTGTCCTTCTCACACCGCCCACCAACAGGGTATTCTACCAGTTCCATTTACCCTGAAGGAGATGGAGTTTAGAGAGACCAAGTGAGTCGTTCAAGGTTTCACAGCTGGTATCCAGTGAAACTGTACAGTGTCAGAGCCTAAATTTTTAACCAATAATGTCTGTGATGGGTAGGTCCAGGTTTGTGATTTAGTCACTGGGGAGAGGTGAAGTTTCTTGCTCAGTATTCTGTCACTTGAGGTCTTTTTTCCTGTGTCAATTCCATTCCAAACCAGATTTAGGGTTTTTTTTTTTTTGCCATAAAAACAATAACTTGCTAAGATTTACAATTTTTATATACCTAGATGGCTATCATTTGATCCTCACAATAATTCCACAGAATAGGTATCATTACTCCCCTTGCACAGATGGAGAGAGGAGATTCTGATAGGTTACACACCTTACCCAAAGCCACATTGCTGATAAATGGCATGGCTGGGATTTGAACTCAAATTTTCTAGTCTCGGTGCTTGTTTGCTGACCCATAGCCTTGTACTGCCTCACCAGAAATTCCCCATGTGGTATTTTATACACAGCCAAAAGAAAATACTAATGCTATCATAAACTGTATATTAATAAATCAATGTCTATGTACTGGAGGAATAATCTCAGGTAACTTTGATATGGTTGGGCCACATGTGGAGGACTGTACACATTTTAAAGGGAGGCGTCACACCAGAGAGCATACTCTGGAGGGGAGAGATGAGGAGCTTAGGAACCCTTTATTTGAGGAATGGCTGAACAAGGCAGAGATGCTTACTTTGTAGAAGGGAAGGAGTAGGCCAGGGACGCATGGTGGTTCAGAGACAGGATATAAAGCATAGTCAGACAGAAGTAGCAGGCTTGCTGTTTACTGGGAGGCTGTATGTCAAGGTGGCTATATGCTTAGATCCTGGGTTTATCCTCCTACTAGCTGCTGTCTTTGGGCAACTTATTTCCCCTTTGTCTCATTTGTTTCATCTTTTATTTATTTTATTTTATTTTTTTCTAATTTTATTTTAATCATTGTTTCATCTTTTAAATAGGGACAATCCTACTTCATTGTATTGAGATGAGAATTAATTCAGGTAAACCATAAAAAGTCCTTAACATAGTGCCTTGTGCATAGTAAATGCCCAATACATGCTGGTTATCGTTACTGTTATTGATAGCTGTGGCTTCAGAGGACAAAGGGAGACTTGGCTGCAATGGACAAGACTCCTTGTGCCAGTGCTTTTAGGGGTATCTATTCATTAACTGGTTCAACAGCTTCATGTTATAAAAGAGATAGCTGAGCCTCAGAGAGAAGATGGTTCTGTTTTGAGATCATATAGAGAGTTACATGCAGAATTAAGATGATAATCCTGCTCTTCTAACAAACAATGTCTATTGTTTTTAAATATGGATGGTGGCCGTACTGACCACCAGGTCTAGTTCAGCAGTGGAAAGTGATGCACTGCCAGCCCCAGCAAGTGTGAGCCGTCTGTTGACATTGAAAGCGTTCTTGGATGGAGACGGGTGAAACCTATGTTAACCCTTCCATCAGCCTTCCTTGCTGATTCCACCACCAAATCTACCCATAATCTGACTGCTTCTCCCCAGCTCTACTGCTGCCCCCAAGATCTTGCCACCATCATCTTTCATCTGCACAATTATAACAGTCTCCAAACTGGCCTTCCCTGAACCACCTTGCTCCGATAATCTATTCTCCAGGCAGCTGCCAGAGGGATCATGTGACAAATCCAATCATGCTTCCACCCCAGCTCTACTTAGCATCTTCCAGTGGCTTCTTATTGCCTTGGAACAGAACCCAGACCCCTCACCATGCTCTGCTGATCCTGTAGGATCTTCTTCTGCCTTTTTCTTGCCTGTCATCCCCTTGCCACTCTCACTTATTCCTAAACTCGTCACACTGGCATTTTTCTTGTTCTCAAAAGAACAGGCTAGTTTCTGTTGCAGGACCTTGTATATGTTCTTTTTCCACACATTTGAATGGATGACTTCTTATGGCTCATATTTCAGCTTAACTGTTTCTTCCTTAGAGAGGCTGTCCATATCTATACTGGCTCTGTTCTCTCTGTCATCCCATTTTATCATCCTCATGGCAGAGTCCCACTTTCTGAAATTACCCTGAAGTATTTCTCTAAATGTATCCCTTTACACTGGAGGCTTTTTACTTGCTTGCTGCTATATCCTCACACCAAAAATGATGTCTTGAGTTTTGTTGGGTGAACCTTAAATATTCATAAAATGAGTGAATGAAGCCCTTGTGAATTAGGTTTATTTCATCACAAGGAGTTTGTGTTTATAACATGAACACAGGAGGCTACATCAGGAGAAGGTACTCCAGACCCAACTCAGTCTTTCTGGACATTTCATTCCTCAGTCTATCAGGGAGGATGAGGTTAGGTCCCTTTAAACTCTGGATGTAGGGTATCAGTTATTAGTGTGTAGGAGGACATTGCATCTAAATACAAGGGAGATTCCACAAATCAGCTGCTCAGAGTTTGAGGTGAAGGGGAAAGGGAGAATTGGAGGGTGGTCAAAGCAGCAGTTAATTTATCATCTCCACCAATATTTGAAAATTCACCATTAGCCTCTTGCTTCTCCTCTTCAGCTATATGTTTGTTCCCTTCCTCCCTTTCTGGTATCTTACGGTATAAAAAGTATGGTGAGTGGCCACTGGGACATGATCTTGTTCTGTTAGTTTCTAAGGCAGGGCCACAACCTCTCAAATGCTGTCAGGGGCCAGAGGAATAGAAGTGGATGAATTTCCGTGTGTCAGGAAGGAGAGTGGTGGGTGGGTGAACTGGAGAGCATATTAGTGCTGTGAGATGTACGTATTGAAAACAAAATACGTCAGCAGCCGATTTGACCCTTGGCTGGCCAGCTTGAGTCTCCCATTTTAAGAATACTTAACCTGATTTTATGACTTTTTTAAAAAAGATCAGTCAATATCTGTTGAAGTGTTTATACAAACACTTGCCCAGTGTCTGCTAACATAAGATTTCGATGCGTGACAAACCAGATTGATACATATGTGTAAAGAAGTAGGCTGGAATAAAAAAATATATATTTATTTTTAGAGACAGGGGAAGAGAGAGAAAGAGAGGGAGAGAAATATCAGGTGTGGTTGCCTGACTGGGAATTGAAACCGCGACCCTTTGATTAGCAGGCTGACATTCAATCCACTGAGCCATACCACCTGGCACAGGTTTTCTTTTTTAAATTGAGAGTGTCCTAATTGCCTGTTTTATTTCCTTTTTTCACTTAAGGACTTGTACCTAATACAGTGTGGTTAATTAATCAGAATTTAAAAAATGTTTGTAATGTTATTTTTTTGCAAAATACCAAAGTCCCTGTTTTCTTAGTATTATTTATGGATCCTCTACATAGATGTTCTTGTAGAGTTTATTTGAGTAGAATATTTGGAAATGTTATCTAGTGCTATTTAAGAGAGGCTGTAATGTACCTAATTATTATTATTTTTTTATTGTTGTTCAAGTACAATTTTCTGCCTTTCTTCCCGACCCCTCACTACCACCCCAGGCCTCCCCACCTCCTTCCCCTGTTTCCATCCCCCCTTGTTATTGTCCATGTATCCTTTGTAATTGTTCCTGTAAACCCTTTGCCCTTTCCCTGCATTATCCCATCTCCTCTCCCCTCCAGTCACTGTCAGCCTGTGCTCAATTTCAATGTCTTTGATTCTATTTTGCTTGCTTGTTCATTTTCTTGATTATGTTTCTGTTAAAGGTGAGATCATATGGTATTTGTCTTTCACTGCCTGGCTTATTTTATTTAGCATAATGCTCTCCAGATCCATGCATGCTGTCTCGAAGGGTAGGAGCTTTCTTTCTTTTTACTATGTAGAATTCCATTGTGTAAATGTACCATAGTTTTTTGATCCATTCATTTACTGATGGGCACTTAGGTTGTTTCCAACACTTGGCTATTGTAAATTGTGCTCCTATGAACATTAGGGTGCATAGGTTCTTTTGGGTTGGTATTTCAGGGTTCTGAGTATATAATCCTAGCAGTGGAATGCCTGATCAAAAGGCAGTTCCATTTATAGTTTTCTGAGGAAATTCCATACTGTTTTCCATAGTGGTTGTACCAGTCTGCAATCCCACCAACAGTGCACTAGGATTCCCTTTTCTCCACAACCTCTCCAACACTTGTTTGTTGCTTTGTTTATGATGGCCATTCTGATCGGTATGAAGTGGTATCTCATTGTGGTTTTAATTTGCATCTCTCTGATAACTAGAGATATTGAGCATCTTTTCATGTGTCTCTGTATCCTCTGTATGTCCTCCTTGGAGAAGTGTCTGTTCAAGTCCTTTGTCCACTTTTTAATTGGGTTGCTTGTCTTCTTAGAGTGGAGTTGTGTGAGTTCTTTATATGTTTTGGAGATCAAACCCTTGTCTGAATTATCATTGGCAAATATGTTTTCCCATATAGTTGGTTCTCTTTTCATTTTAATGCTATTTTCTTTAGCCATGAAGAAGCTTTTTATTTTGATGAGATCCCATTTATTTATTCTTTCCTTTATGTCCCTGCTATAGGGGATATAACAGTGAAAATATTGTTGTGTGGAATATCTGAGATTTTCCTGCCTATGTTCTCTTGTCAGACTTTGATGGTATCATGACTTATATTTAAATCTTTTATCCCCCTTGAATTTATTTTTGCGTATGGTGTAAGTTGGTGCCCGAGGTTCATTTTTTTGCATGTAGCTGTTCAGCTCTCCCAACACCATGTGTTGAAGAGGCTATTTTTGCTCCATTTTATGCTTCTTCCCCCTTTGTCTAATATTAATTGACCATAGAGACTTGGGTTTATTTCTGGGTTCTCTGTTCTGTTCCATTTTTCCATGCATCTGTTCTTAGGCCAGTACCAGGCTGTTTTGATTACAGTGGCCTTATAATACATTTTGATATCAGGTATTGTGATCCCTCCTGCTTTGCTCTTCTTTCTCAAAATTGCAGCAGCTATTTGGGGTCATTTATGGTTCCACATAAATTTTTGAAGTGTTTGTTCTATATCTATGAAATATGCCATTGGTACTTTAATAGGTATTGCATTGACTGTGTAAATTGCTTTGGGTATTATGGCCACTTTGATGATGTTAATTCTTCTGATCCATGAACATGGTATATGTTTTCAATTGTTTGTGTCTTCCTTAATTTATTTCTTCAGTGTTGTATAGTTTCCTGAGTAAGGGTCTTTACCTCTTTGATTAGGTTTATTCCAAGGTATTTTATTTTTCTTTTTGCTATATCAAGTGGGATTTTTCACCCTGATTTGTGTTTCTGCTGTTTCATTGTTGGTGTACAAAAATGCCTTTGATTTTTGGATATTGACTCCGTATCCCGCTGTTTTGCCAAATTCATTTATTAGGTTGAGCAGTTTTTTTGTGGAGTCTATAGGATTTTCTATGTATATTATCATGTCATCTGCAAACAATGACACTTTGTTCCCTCTTTTCCAATTTGGATGCCTTTTATTTCTTTTTCTTATCTGATCTCTGTGGCTAGGACTTCCAATACTATGTTGAATAGAAGTGGTGAAGGTGGACAACCTTGTCTTGTTCCTGATCTTAGTGGGAAAGTTTTTAGTTTTTGCCCATTGAGTATGATGCTGGCTGTAGGTAGGTCTGTCATATATGGCCTTTATTATGTTGAGGAGCTCCCTTTATTCCCACTTTGCTGAGTGTTTTTTATCATAAATGGGTGCTGTATCTTATCAAATGTTTTTTCCGCATCTATTGATATGACCATGTGATTTTTGACTTTGCTTTTGTTTATGTGATATATTACAATTATTTATTTGCAAATATTGTACCATCTTTGCATTGCTGGGATGAATCCCACTTGGTCATGGTGTATGATCTTTTTAATGTGTTGGTGGATGTGCTTTGCCAAAATTTTGCTGAGGATTTTAGTGTCTATGTTCATCAGTGATATTGGCCTGAAGTTTTCTTTCTTTGTTATGTGTTTATCTAGTTTTAGGATTAGGATGATCCTGGCTTCATAAAAAGAGTTTGGGAGTCTTCCATCTTCTTGGGTTTTTTTGAATAGTCGGTGAAGGATAGGGGTTAGCTCTTCCTTAAATGCTTTGTAGAATTCTCCTGTGGAACCATCCAGACTCAGGCTTTTGTGTGTTAGGAGTTTTTTGATTACTGCTTCAATTTCATCAGCTGTTACTAGTCTGTTTAAACTTTCTGCTTCTTCTTCATTGAGTTTTGGAAGATTACATTTTTCTAGAAATTTGTCCATTTCTTCTAGGTTTTCAAATTTCTTGGCATATAGTCCTTCATAGTAATTTCTCACAATCCTTTGTATTTCTGTGGTATCAGTTTTGTAATCTCTCCTGTTTCATTTCTGATTGTGTTTATTTGGGTTCACTCTCTTTTTTTCTTGATAAGGCTCCTTAAAGGCTTGTTAAGTTTGTTTATCTTTTCAAAGAATCAGCTCCTGGATTCATTGATTCTTAGAATTGTGCTTTTAGTCTCTATGCCATTTAATTCTCCTCTGATCTTGGTTATTTCCTTCCTTCTACTTGCTCTTGGCTGTCTTTGTTGTTGGCCTTTGAGTTGTTGTAGATATAGGATTAGTTTGTTTATTTGAAATGTTTCTATCCTTTTTAGGTAGGCCTGTATAGCTATGACCTTCCCTCTGGGGACTGCCTTTTCTTTGTCCCATAACTTTTGGGTTGTTGTGAGTTAATTTTCATTTGTTTCTGGAAACTTTTTGATTTCCTCCTTGATCTTATTCTTGACCCATTCATTTTTTAATAGCATGCTACTCAATCTCCAAGAGTTTGAGTGTTTTTGAATTTTTTCCTTGAGGTTGGTTTCTAGTTTTAATTCCTTGTGGTCAGAGAAAATGCTTATGTGATTTAAATTTTCTTGCCTTGTTGAGGCTTGTTTTGTGTCCTATCATATGGTCCATCTTTGAAAATGTTACATGTCCACATGAAAAGAATGTATATTTTGCTTCTTTGGGATGAAAGGCTCTATTTATATCAGTTAAATTCATTTGATCTAGGACATTGTTCAATGCTGCAATATCCTTGTTGATATTTTGTTTGGAAGATGTATTTATTTTTGACAGTGGAGTGTTAAAATCCCCTACTATAATTTTGTTCCTGTCAATATATTTCTTGAAGTCCTCCAAGATTTTCTTTATGTATTTGGGTGCTCCTATGTTGGGGGCATATATATTTACAATGTTTATGTCTTCTTAGTGGATTCTTCACTTAAGTGTTATGAAGTGACCTTCTGGGTCTCTTTTTATGGCCCTTTTTTGGAAGTCTACTTTGTCTGATATGAGTATTGCTACCCCAGCTTTTTTTTTTCTTGTCTGTTTGCTTGGAATATTTGTTTCCAGTCCTTCATTTTCAGTCTGTGTAGGTATTTTGTTCTGAGGTGAGTCTCTTGTAGGCAGCATATGTGTGGGTCATGCTTTCTTATCCATTCAGCTATTTTATATCATTTGGAGCATTTAACCTGTTTATGTTTAAGGTTATTATTGGTGGGTAGTTATTCATTGCCATTTTTTCTTACCTGTATTCTTCTCTGTCTCACTCTTTTCCTTCCCCTTTTTAAAGAAGTTCCTTTAGCATCTCTTGCAGAGCTGGTTTGGTGGAGGTGTATTCTTTTAGACTTCTTTTGTCTGGGAAGCTCCTTATTTGGCCTTCCATTTTAGTTGAGAGCCTTGATGGATAAAGTAGTCTTGGTTGCAGGCCTCTGGTTTTCATTACTTGGAATATTTCTTGCCATTCTCTTCTGGCTCAGAGCATTTCCATTGAGAAGTCAGCCACTAGTTTTATTGGGGCTCCCTTGTATGTTACTTCCTGTTTCTCTCTTGCTGCCTTTAAGATTCTCTCTTTGTCTTGGAATTTTTCCATTTTAATTATGATGTGTCTTAAAGTGGGCCTCTTTGGGTTTCTCTCTATTGGGACTCTATGTGTTTCCTGGATTTGTGTGACTTTTTCTCTCATCAAATTAGGGATGGTTTCCATCATTACTTTTTCAAACAGGTTTTCTATCCCTTGCTCTTCTTCTCCTTCTGGTATCCCTATTATACAAATATTATAACGTTTCATGTGATCTTGCAACTCCCTTACCACTTGTTCATTCTTTCTGAGTCTCTTTTCCTTTTCTTGCTCTTTCTGGGTACTTTTTATTTTTACCTTGTCCTCTAGCTTGCTGATTTGATCCTCTGTTTATCCAGCCTGCTTGTAATTCCTTCTAATGTGTTTTTTATTTCTGAGATTTTATTGTTCATTTCTTCTTGATTTTTGTTTATAGTTTCTATTTCCTTTTTCATGCTGATGTTCTCATTCAGTTCCTCATAGTTGTCTCTGAGTTTCTTGAGCATCTTTATAACCATTATTTTGAATTCTATATCTGGTAGTTTGGTTACCTCCATTTTGTTTAGCTCTTTTAGTGGGGATTCTTCCATTACTTTTGATTGCATGTTCTTTTTTTGGCTCACCATTTTAGGTGACTCTTTTTGTTTGTTTCTGTGCTTCCTGATGTTTTGCTTTTCTAGCTGTCTTTGTAGAGTGAACTTCTATGGTAGGAATTCTGTGGCATTCAGTTGTGTGGTCTCTTTGATCTCCTTGTCTGGATGCTCTAGGTTTGCCTTTCATCTGTTTGTGTGGGCTCTCATGTTGTACTTGGGTTTTTACCTTCTGGTGGTTCCTTTGTTGGTGGATTTTTCTCCTCCAGCAGGTATACTGATGTTCACAGCTCCCACCAATTCTTTTATGTGATCAGTGGCAGGGGGTAGGCAAAGTGGGTTAATACAGCATGAGAGTATTTTATAGGATTTAAAGTACTATCAAGTAGAGAAGAGATAGGAGATTCTTTGGATAAGTATAGCATTAACTGTGATATTTCACCCATCTAGCCACTTTTTATAAAAGGTAAAAGAGAGATAAGACTCTTGTTAGAGGGAAGGATGATTGTGAGCTGAATCCAGAGAACAGAGGGCTTGTGCAAGGTTAGATGATGAGATACAGTGAGATTAAGATATAGAAAGTAGATATAGTGTGAGAGAGAACAGAGTTAACCACAACAATACTAATGCTCAGGGTTAAAGTGAAGTGGGCTAAGATCATGGAGGGTTCCTGTGTAGTATGTACAATTGTATGGAACCACAATTATTTATAATAATACTGGAACAATAATAATATGACAAGAAATATATAATTTAGATAACCAGAACAGACAGTACCGAATCAAGAGTTGTGTGTTATTGGAACATGGGGGAAGAAGGAAAATTAAAATACAATAAAGAGCAAATAAGGAAAACCAGTCAAACAATGCAATTAAACAGAGAAATAAAATGAGGAAAACTAAACATAAGAAAGAGAAATAAAAAATACTAATTAAATTAAAGAGGTAAAAGTAATGAAAAGGTAATAATAACAGACATAAAAAAAGAAAATGCCAGCTCTATAGGATAGCAAAGTGACATTTGTCTCAGTTTCTCAGTTTTTGGGGTTAGTCTTGTGCTCCCCCTTTCAATCTGGAAAAAAAAGAAAAAAAGAGGATCCAAAAAGAAAAAAAGAAACCCTCCTGCTGACTTTAAACCTGTTCAGTGAGTTCTGCTGGTCTTCCTAGATGCCACAGGAAGAGGGGAGCTGGGCTTCACTTTTCTCCTTTCCTATGGTTTTGAAAGGATGGGGACCAGGTCTGGGTTGTAATATTCAGTTTCCTGGCCTCTGGACCAGGTCTGCCATGAGCTGCCAGGCTCAGATCAGCTACACCAATTATTTCTAATAATAAAATTATTAGAGCATGTCTATTTAAAAGAAGATTAAATTACCCATTATCTAATTATCAGTTGGAAGGGAGAAAGTATATCAAAGAAATGATAAGAGTAAATTTGTTCTGTGGGGAAATTTTCAAAATATTTATTTTCCTGCTCCATGGGTACCTAGTGTAGAAAACTTAGAAAGATTGGCTAGAACTATGGTTTGTAATGACAAATTCACATCAAGTAATATTTGTACTAGATAAATTACCTAGCTATGAATCCAGATGATTTGGAAGTGAATTAGTACTCATCGGCATGAATTAATCTCTGTTGGGGATTACAGTGCCAATGGAAATAGGCTTTGGTGCCACGGATCAACACAGGCCTTAGGCAAGCCATTGGCTCTCTAGTAAACAACTACCATTCCCTGTGCAGATAGCTAATCCTAGCGTGAGACTTCCGAGGTCCAGTGTGAATTATTGACCTTGTCTAGACTTGTCCCCTGGGTACTTTTTAAAATTTAGCTCGGTCTGAGAGTAACTGGGTCCTGCTATCTAAGGGCTATTGAGTAGCCTATGTGAAATGACGTGTGGCATGAGACCATTAGCATGCTGACAAGCTGTGTATCAACCAACTTTCTATTTCTACCTCTTTTCTGTCTCCAGGTTTAGAGACTGGGACTAAAGAGATGAAATTGAACTGGCCTTTCACCCCAGGAGTTCTCTTTGCAATAATAAGGCAAAGTGATAGGTAAGATGAATCTTTTGGAGTGTATATCTCTTCTCCTGACAAAAGTCTTCAGCTTTAAGGTCTGTCCCTTTTTTGCACCCATCATTATAATAGTAAATCATTTGGAACATTCTGGGCATCTAGACTTGGTGCCAAGGCACAAGAAGGAGATGTGTATTCTTTAATGTGCTGGTTCCTCCTGCAGAGTACTCTGTCTGATGAGACACTCCTCTTCTGATCCCTGGTGTCATAATTAGTCCTGTGTTAGAATCAACCAGGAGCATGTGAACTGTGCAGAGTCTGGAATCCTGGTCAGACCTGCTAGGCTGGGGTTGCCATGGGGGAAGGCTCAGAAGTCTCCATAGAGGAAACAAGTGTAAGTACGAGGAACAAGCTGGTCTTCCCTCCACTGAGTTCTAGTTTATCTCCTTCATCTGAGCATGGCTTTGTGGGAGGAAGTGTTATTCCTCTTACATTTCAGCGAGTCCTACAGAGATATTGTGGACTGAATACATGAGTGCATTTCTAGTTCATTTAGTTCTATCACTGACCATGGACATGATATATTGAGATCATGCTTTTGGTTTTAAGCAGCAATATAACCAAGGAAAAAAAAAAAGTAAAACTAGACAATTTAAGGAAAGACAGTTCAGATTTCAAAATGTGACACATTAAATGGGGTAGCTATTTTAAATAAATGACAGGTGAAATAACACAGTCAGGTACAAAATAGATCTTCAAAAAATATTTATTGAATGAATAAATAAGTGAATTAATAGAGGATTTCTGTTACTAAGTGGTAGTTTACTGGGGTTTTGAGAACCTTCTTATGGGGCGTGGTGCATAGGCTGAGTGTCCATGTTCTCCCATGGTTCTTATGTTCAAGCCCTAAACCTCAATGTGAAGGTATTTGGAGGGGGGGCTTTGGGAAGTAAATATGTTTGGATGAGGTAATGAGGGTGGGAACCCATGATGGGATTGGTGTCTTTATAAGAAGAGATATGGGAGCGATGATCCCTCACAAGCAACCAAATCAGCTATCGCCTTGGTCTTGGACTTCTAGACTCCATAATCATAAGAAATAGCTGTTTCTTAAGCCACCCAGTGAATGGTCTTTTGTTATAGCAGCCTGAGCTGACACATGGTCATGTGCAAGGAAGGGCTTTCCCAAAAGATAGCACCACTCTGTAAGTCACGGTGTGGGTCTACCATCTTTCTTAATCTTCAGAGCCCTGTTTTGTAGCAGGGGCTAAATGAATGTTTATTGGAAGAATGATCGTTACAAGTCTTCAGCCCAAAGGAGCAACAGCAGTTTGAAAGACTTCTACATCAGAATGATAGGGGCACACTGTGAGGAGCTGGCTAAACATTATCCCAAGTAAGGTTATCTTTAGAGCTGACCTGCTTGCTCAGAGGTCTGATCTGGTGCTGATTCCAGCGGAGATGGAGTCTCTGGGACAGGCTCCATTTAGGTTCCCCCTGAAGGCAAGTGCTACCTGAAAGTGACAGGAGATGTGTTATGAATACTGAAGCAGGCCAGGTGAACTTCATGGTCACCCTAATATGTGTGAGCTTTAGGGATGAGTGGTTTCTTTGCTGACTTTGCTCCAGCAGTCACAGGGAGCTCTTTGTAATCTTCCTTCTGGGGACTCATTTGTGAGGGAAGCTGTTGTCTCTGATGATACAGAGCCAGCTTGTCCAAGAAGCAGGTTAATTGAGCTGGGTAGGCATATCAGGAGCCCAAACAAGGAAATAATTTGGAGTAAAAATGTTAGCAGATCTATTTGAAAGAGAGTCCACTGTTGGAAATTCTAAGGTCATCCCAGCGAGTCAGCCTCAGTTTCTTCGTCTACAAAATGGGATAATCATGTTGGTGGCATCTGTCAGGTAGGATTGTGAGGATTACTTGGGATAATGTACATGGAAACACTTTGTATATTGATGTCCTATATCAATGCAATTATTCTGTTTACTTTCTGGTTGTGTTCATTTCAGTTCAACAAAGTTCTACTGTATAGCAGGCACTGTATGTGGGAAAAAGTTGGATGTCCTGCTATCTAGTTACTCTCCACAGTATACAGTAGAGAAATGAGTGTTTTAAGAAAAGAACCAGCACAAAGTGCTGGGGGTTCAAAGGAAGGGAAAAAACCCCAGCTTTTTTGAGAGGAGTTGAAATGCTTTATCAAGGAGGCATCAGTGGAACTAGACTTTGGAGACTGGGTAGGATTTTTATGGACTGAAATGTGGAGGAAGAAATTTCACAGGAATTTTCACTGGTCTTTCTAAACATACTGTTGTGTCTGTATATATGTATATTAAGTATATCAAGTCATACATTTTTTTTTGTGCTCAGCTCTGCACCTTTTGAAGTAGGTTATACAGATTTTCTCCTATCAGAAAATATTCCTTGTAGTATGCTTTGATGTTCAGAAAAGCAAGGCTTTCAAAATCTTACAAAATCTTAACACTAATTGTGCTGTGATATAGTACTTAATAATTTCTTGTATTTGTATAGAATTTGTATGTATATTATCTCATGATGTAAAGATTATCATTATTCCCACTTTATAGATTAGGAGGCTGAAATTTCAAAAAGTTGAGACTTTCTCCAGGTTAAATAGCCAGAAAGCTTGCTATTGACAAGGTCTACTATGAGTAAGCCTTGAATATCTGAGATTAGACTCAAATTGTAAAGCTATTTACAGCAGTTGTTAAGCACATGGGCTTTGGAACACACTAGCTGGGTTCAAATTCCAGTTAGGCCACTTATTGGCCAAGTTCCTAAACCTGTCTGAGCCAGTTTCTTTACCAGTGAAATGGGGATACTGACAAGACCCTTATATCACATGGGTTGTGGTGGTGATTAAGTGCAGTGACTTATGAACTTCTCTTAGAATATGCCTGGCTCATTTTGGTCAAGATGGAGGGATAGGTAGATTCACTTTGACTCCCTGCGTAACCTATAGAAGGACAACAACAAATTTAAAAACAAAAAATAACCAAAACTGTCAGAATATTGAACTGTATGGAAGCCTGACAACCAGACTGGTAGGAAGGGCGGAGATGGGCAGTTGTGGCAGAGAGAACACATAAATTGGTGGCTGGTGGACTGAGTGAGGCTGCGGCTGGCAAAGTGGGCAGTCCCACATTCGCATGCTGATAAACTGGTAGGAACAACTGGGGAGCAAGACAGACCATGTAGCCCAGGGTTCCAGCCTGGGAAAAGAAAGCCTCAAAACCTATGGCTATAAAAACCCCTGGGGGTTGTGACAGTGGGAGAGACCCCTGGCCTCATAGGACAGTTCATTGGAAAGACACACAGGTTCCTAGAATGAACACAAACCCACTCACCTGGGAATCAGCACCAGAAAGGCCCAATTTGCTTGTGGGTGGCAGGGAGGTGACTGAAAACTGACTGAGAGCTAAGTGGCATTATTCCCTCCCTGACCCCTTTTGCACATACAGTGCTGCAACACAGCTAAATGGGTTTCCCTGCCCTGGCAAATACCTAAGGCTCCGCCCCTTACAATGTAACAGGCATTCTGAGACAAAGAAATATGGTCCAAATGAAAGAACATATCAAAACTCCAAAAATAGAAATAAGCAATGAAGAGATAACTAACCTGTCAGATGCACAGTTCAAAACACTGTAATCAGGATGTTCACAGAAATGATTGAGTCTGGTCACAAAATAGAGGAAAGAGTGAAGGCTATGAAAAGTGAAATAAAGGAAAATGTATAGGGAACCAACAGTGATGGGAAGGAAACTAGGACTCACATCAACTGCTTGGACCAGAAGGAAGAGATAAACATCCAACTGGAACAGAATGAAGAAACAAGAACTCAGAAAAAATGAGGAGAGGCTTAGGAACCTCTAGGACAACTTTAAACATTCCAACATCCAAATCATAAGGTTGCCAGAAGGAGAAGAGGAAGAGCAAGAAATTGAAAATTTACTTGAAAAAATAATGAAGGAGAACATCCCTAATCTGGCAAAGGAAATAGACTTCCAGGAAGTCCAGGTAGCTCAGAGAGTCCCAAAAATCTTGGACCCAAGGAAGCACACACCAAGGCATATCATAATTACAGGAACCAAGATTAAAGGTAAGGAGAGAATCTTAAAAGCAGCAAGAGGAAAGGAGAGAGTTACCTACAAAGGAGTTCCCATGAGACTATCAGCTGATTTCTCAAAAGAAATCTTACAGGCAAGAAGGGACTGGAAAGAGTATTCCAAGTCATGAAAGGCAAGGACCTACATCCAAGATTATCTAGCAAAGCTGTAATTTAGAGTGGAAGGGCAGATAAAGTGATTCCTAGGTAAGGTAAAGTTAAAAGGAGTTTCATCATCACTAAACCCTTACTATATGAAAGGTTAAAGGGTCTTATCTAAGAAAAAGGAGATTAAAACTATGAACAGTAGAATGACAAGCTCACAACTATCAACAACTGAACCTAAAACAAAAGCAAAAACAAACACAAACTCTGCAAACAGCTAGAACAGGGATAGAATCACAGAAATGGAGATCATATGGAAGGTTATCAGTTGGGAGGGGAGGGGGTGGAATGGGGGAGAAAGTACAGGGAATAAGAAGCATAAATGGTAGGTACAAAATAGACAGGGGGAGGTTAAGAATAGTATGGGAAATGGAGAAGCCAAAGAACTTATGTATGACCCATGGACATGAACTAAGTTAGCGGGGGGATGCTGGTGGGTGGGGGCATACAGGGTAGAGGGGAATAAAAGGGAGAAAAAAATGGGATGACTGTAATAGCATAATCAATAAAATATACTTAAAAAATCATATGGAGGAACAAATGTGAGGGAGAAGAGAAGAAATAAGATTGGCCAAGAGATTTTAATTGTTGTAACTGAAAATGGGTACATGGGGTTATCTTAGTTCAAGCTGCTATAACAAGACACCATTGACTGAGTGGCTTAAACCATAAACCTTTATTTCTCACAGTCCTGGAGGCTGGAAGTTCAAGATCAAGGTGCTGGCAGGTTGAGTGCATCAGGAAAGCCCTCTTTTTTGTTGGCATTCATTGTCTTCTCATTGTGTCCTACCATAACAGAGAGAAAAAGCAAGCCAGCTCTCTCCCTTCTCTTCTTGTAAGTGTGCTAATTTCATCATGTGGCTCCATCCTTATGACCTAATCAACTCCCAAAGACCCCACCTCCAAATACTGTCACTGGGGATTCGAGTTTGGGGCGAGGGGCACATTCAATCCATACCAGGAGTTCCTTTCCCTATTTCTGTTTTTGTGCATATGTTTCAAATTTCCATAATAAAAATTTTTTAGAAAGAAAAGAATATGCCTGGCTCATGGCATATACTGTCATATGAAGGCTAGCTATTATTAAAATGGATCTTTTCTTTCCACTGTGTCAGCTCTCTTTTATTTTTATTTATGTGACTGAACCTTGACTTCTTCAGTTTATTTCTTTTTTTAAAGCTGATCCTTTTTTTTGATAGCACAAAGTTATATACCTTCAGCAGTTATCAATGGTTGAGCTAAATAAGAAAAGGGTTTGAAAAGAGCCCAAAGAACAAGTATAACTATTATTATGACTAATATTTATTACCAGACAGGTAAAGACTATCAAGCAAATGGTTTTTTAAGTTCAACATCAATGTGGGCATACAGGTCTTTTCACTGTCTTGGGATAGCTGTCTGCCTTTGATGTTAGTGGCTTCTCACCATTGAAGTCTTTGGTGCCTGCTCTTGACAGAGGCAAGTGGTGAAGGCAGAAATAGATGCCCATTTGCACTTAAGTGTCTGAGTTTCTTTGTTTTTCTCCAGGAAACACAATTTTATTTAAGTCTCTAATAAATGTAAATGAATGTAACAAAAGAAACTTCATTGGAGGATGCAGAGCTGTTACCTCCCTCTGAGATCACTCATTTCTTGCCCCCAGAGGTAAATGAGCATTTGATTAGATGAGAATATTTGTATCATTTTCTTTAGGATTTTTGCTGAAGCTGACAGAAATATTGGTTTTGGATTTTGCATGGTAGAGGATCAAACATTTTGGGGGGCAATTTTTGGCTTGTTTGACTTTCAGTGTTGCCCTAACTCCTGGGGATATTGCTGACATTCTTGGTGAAAATTCCAAAGTCGAGGCAGCTTCACTCCCTTGTTAATTAGGGTGTTTAATGCAAGAGATAGTGATGTGATATGTAACCACACTGCAACTGCTAAGCCATATGGCACTTGCTTGCTGTTATTTATGGTGAAGGCATTTATGCTTTTAGTTTCCTGAAGCACTAAGGTACATCTGAAATCATGCTCCAAAGCGCTTTTGCAGGCAGTGGAGGGTGGTAGCTTCATGTCCTAATCCAACATTCTTGGGTCCAGTGTGTGACAGTGTGGAGAAAATCAGCACCCATGATATGTCTGAAGAGAGCTACAGCATGTATGTGCAATGGTACAGAACAGGAGTGAAATGCAAGGGCTCACTTAGAGCAAAGTGAGACTGCAAGGCTGTCTACTGGAGCTTGTTTCTTGAAAAGAGTGAAAATGATATTTTCTTGATCTCTCTTTATATGGATGGATTTGGCTTAAACGAACCTGAAAATTGAAAACCAGGTTAAAAAATAATATGTATCTATGAGGTAGAATTTTATATTAATAATAAAATGAGAGCTGTTACACATTAAACTTTTTATATGCTAGACACAGCAACCTTAAGGGCAGGCCAGATATGTGCCCATGTGCCAGTCTGTGAGGGGCATGGAGACATCTCTCTGAGTGAGGTGAGAAAAGAGACTGTTTACAAGACTCCCCACCCCCACAGGGAGTGCCATATATGCTGCATCACGTGGGTGATATACATACACACATCCCGTCATATGCATCACTCGCCCATGATGGGAGGTGGTGCCCAAAGGGGCTTGTTCATTTTCATAGGCTGAAAGTAGAAATACTGAACAGATGATATGGCATGGATGCAGACCAAAGCAGCTGTCAGTGGGCACCAAGATGGTCTTAGTGGTGCTCATCAGGTAAAAACCTTCCTGGTTTCAGGGAGCAGTGATTCTCAGCCAGAGGGGCTATTTTACCCCCACCCTAGTTGGCAATGTCTTGGATCAATTTTGGTGGTTCCAACTGTGGGGGGTTTATGCTACTAGCTTCTAGGGGGTAGAGGCCAGGGACATCACCATACATTATACAATAGACAAGACAGCCCTTTCTCTTTCCCATAATCCTGCCCCATGTGTCAACAGTGCTGATGCTAATAAGCCCAGATGTAGTGGGAGTCCAATGCTGAAGCTGAATTCTTTGCAAGAAGAGGGATTGGCCAGCAGGGTTCTCTTCTCATCCTTTTCCAATGCAGCATGTAGCATGTCTTCCAAATAAATGTTAAATAAGCCATGGCTGGTGTGGCTCAGTGGACTGAGCACTGGCCTGCAAACCAAAGGAGCACTGGTTTGATTCCCAGTCAGGGCACATACCTGGGTTACAGGCCAGGTCCCCAGTTAGGGGCATGTGAGAGGCAATCACACATTGATGTTTCTCTCCCTCTCTTTCTTTCTCCCTTCCCCTCTGTCTAAAAATAAATAAAGTTTTTTTTTAAATAAATGTTAAATAACATTTAAAGAAATCATTCAAAGAAACACTCTTTACCTAGCCTATACAAGATCCTCCTGTATCTTGGGCCAGTACTGGCGAGGCACTGTGCTAAGCATTTTAAATGTGTAAATTTTTGTTAAATCTGTTAAGTAACCCTACAAGACTGAAGGCAATATTAGTATCTTCCAGAAAGCAGGAGAGAAAAAACCAAACCTCTACTTTTAAGTCAATACCTTTTAGTATTATTTAGAACCAAATAACATGGAAATCAATACCTTATAACGTGGTTGGTTTTCTAAAAGATGGAAATAAACCTTATTTGGCACCTAGGAGTGGACTAGGAAACTGATATTTTCATAGTGACATTACAAAGTCATTGGTATAAAAGCATTGGGAAATAGAATTATTTCAAGCCTGGCTGTTATGGAGAGAATGAGCTGGTTGATCTATGTATGGAGTGCTTCCTGCCAAGTAACCACATGAGAGATGAGGCACTGTCGTGTGGTCTCCATCTGAGTGGGGACACAGTTGCCCGTGTCAGTCCTGGACCTCAGGGATGGATGTGTTAGCTGAGATGCTATTTCTTACCTACTTGGCTGATTTTTTTTTCATTTCCAACTGTAAGGTCTGATCTTGATCCTATAGACCATTAATTTTGAAATCAACTTAGGCTCTGTTATGAATATCTCCATTTTATGGATAAGGAAACTCAGGTGTAGGGAGATAACTGCTCATTGTAAAGTTAGGGCTGAGAATCAGTCTATTATGGTGTGCAATCCATCTGTGCTAGTGTGTGGTGGCATAGCTTGATTGAACATGGCTCTGGAGTTGGCAAAATCCAGACTTTGCTACTTCCTTGCCATGTGTGCTAACCTCTTTAAGCTACAATCTTCTTATTTGTAAAGTAGAAATAAAAATATACCTCTAGTGTTGTTATAAATACAGTGGATCCTCATTATTCTCTGTAGCAATGGTTTGCAAAGTCACTGTAAATGAATTGGCAAATACTGGACATAAGGCTCCCAGGAGAAATGCAGGGTTAGGTTCGTATGAGACTCTGCACAACATTTTTGCTAACCAATGTATACAGAACCTGGTTTTAGGTCTTTCTGTTTAAAGCCACCTTGTTTAATATACACATATATTATCAACTCATTAACATTGAACTCATCACCAACAGCCTTATCACTCATGCCTGAATGAAGCTCGTCTAACACATGTATGTTTTACACAAGGCACAGCTCTTCACTTGGGAACACTAGGCAGCACGTCAGCACTCTGGGCCATTTTAAGCCATGAAATCACCAACAAAATGTGAGAGATGTGGTAGTCAATAAACTACAAGAAGGATACTTGATTACACATGAGAGTTGAAAGAAGAGGTAAGAGTGTCCCCTCGTTTGACCTCAGCTGGGAATATGCATGTCAGGCAACTCAGGTTTTTCACTGCTCTGCACATGTCTGTCAGTGACTGAAGAAGTTTCATGAGTATTGGTTTTGGAGTTACAAATAAATGTTAGCCCGTAGGCTCATTTGCATATATAGAATCTGTGAAGAATGAGAATGGATTCTGTATGCCTCCAGGCTTGTAGTAAATACATATGAACTAAGGTACTTATATAGTCTTTAGCATGTTACCATGAGCACATGGGAAGTCCTCAACATGTGGTAACTACTTTTGTTATTTTTAAAAAGGGTATGCCATAAATCAGGTCCTGTTTGGATGGTTCCTTGCTGGATTTCTGTGGACTTGGAAGGTTCTGTTCCAGAGGAGATGGTGTGGCTACAGCCTTTGAGGAGGTTACACTTTCCTTTCCTTCCTTTCCTCCTC